>CM064567.1:44589184-44677568 GCA_032716605.1 Paralithodes platypus | reverse complement strand
GCACTGTGCCTCACATGCTCAGGACCGTCCAGTGACATGATGGAGTCAACAACAAAAAATCTACAAGTCCAGACAAAAAAAATAGCCAAACTCTTGCGAAGCTATATTCACCAAAAAATATTCGAAGATGTTCTTGAGTGCAATACTAGGTCACCAATAAAGTCCAACAATTTATATGTATCCCTCCAAAAACAATGTATACTGACAACAATGCGAGAAATAAATCCAACCCCCCAATGGGCACTAAGATTTCTCAAAAAAAAAAAAAAGATGCAATATTCTCAGGTCACTCTATTATGGTCTAAGGTCGCCATTTGTTAAGACCGGCACTACGAAATAAACAAGGGGCACTCAATATTGGACTCGATGATAGGCTATAGCTGCAACAACGGTACGCTAATTCCAAACATATCGAACTATTAACGCCGCGTGGAACAAAACACTTAAAACCCTCCAGAGTTAATCTACTGGATAACGGGGTATCAATTAAAACTGGGTTTTAGTGCACTTGTACAAAGGCTTACCCCCCGATGACGGCAAAGCTCTACTCACAACAGGTAGTACTTTACGTTAAATAAAATGCTCTTAAGTAAATAACAATGCTTGAATAAACTATGATAAGATTTAATAAAGGAGTATATGCTTTACGTTAACTGTTTAGTGTGAGTCTGTACTCAACACATAAACTTACAATGCTCCCTATGAAAACACTGGAAGGTCTAGTCCTACAGCAATCAGATAAGAATATCTTCTGGGAAAAAGTCTGCATGCTCTTAAGATGACTCGTTAACCCATTTATTAGCGGCTCACCACTTAAGTCGTATTTAATTTAAAAGCTGGACTATGTGGCGGCGCTCGACATAAACTCGAGTGAGCAATTTCAGCAAGTCATGTGGCCTGAGAGGACGAGAGACAAGTGGTGGCAGGAGACTAGCGAGCGTATGAAGCTCCAGACCAGCCGCGGAGAACCTCACTGACACAAATCTCAGACTCCCCCCTCCCTCTCTCACTAGCTACATACTCAATTATGTACCGAAAAGTACCGTAATTACCTGCCCCCTTTTTGCACTCGGCGTTTGCACGGTTATTGCAGAAAGAAAACTATCCATCATACAAGGCATCGTTATGGTGTCATTCGAAAAGCTCTGTTTATTGCCCTTTCAGGGATAGATACTTGTTTTACGTTCTGGGTCTTAATTTAGGCATGAACAATGATCACGGTAAAACAGCCCTATTTTGGCTCCCTTAAAAACACCCCGCGGGGCGGTACACATTCATAAAACGCATAGGCCGCTCGTAAGGTGTTAATATAGAACAGAAATAATGCGGGGCAGGACGACCAAAGCGTGTATCTTAAATACACCAATAACTAGGATACATATATATATATATAACAAGGGGAGTGCAACAAAACTCTGTGACAGCACTAATAATCGCCCACTCAAAACAGTTACTTACTTAGCCAGACTTAACAGCAAAACTGGGTTGTGCCCACTATGCATCAACCTGGCTAAAATAAGGCGTGAATAATTCCTAAAGCCAACATAATTACAGATTAATAAACACGATGCTGTCTTTCTCACTAATAAGTAAAGGTCTAGCAGTGGCATATTAAAAAAGGTACTAGAAGCTAGGCAGAGCGCAAGCATGCTCGTAGTCCTACTACTCCCCTTGAACAGATTTCCCTTATGTTACGTTTTTAAAACGTGACTTGGATGGCTCTCTGGGTAAGTCCAGATCTCAAGTATCTGGTCTTACCCTTGCGACTCCACAAAGGTCAACAAAGATGAGGTAGCAAGTATGCAGGTGAGATTTAGGCAAGAGGCCCTTCACTTGTATACTGCTACACTCGCAAAAGGAAAGTATGCACAAGGGTTGACAGGCTCGCTAGCTTCGTCGATGTTGTACAGGGCTCTGACTTGCCACATACATAACCTCAGACAACGACCAAAGATACCTTCCACTGTCTAGCAATTAAATAATACCGAGAGAGAACAGCTCAATAATTAGGAGGCACACCACCACTATGGCTACCATTTGGACCGATGACCTCTAATAATCCCTAAAACTAGTGCAAACATATATGGAGAGCTGGTGCTGGGAATACGACTGCCCCGGCCGCCGACTATGGAGAGTCTATGCAGAACCAGAAGGGATAAGTAATTTGAATAAGGAGAGAGAAAAGAAGTATGAAACCCGGAAGAAGTTCAGAGAGAGAAGATAGTAGTATTAGAGGGTTCGTATATGGGAGACAGGTTGCAAGGGACATGTAGGACCTAGCACACCAAGCCTAGCTCTGCAGGAAACCAACAAGGATAGGAGCCCGCACTCCACCGTCCCAGGATGCCCGCGGTGGCGGCCAATCACAGGACGACTACGTCAATGAAGAGCAAGCATTCTATGATGTCGACAGGGCCGCCAGCCAATCACTGGCGGGGGAAAACTCCTCGCGAGCGCGGGAGGCAAACTTTGACATACACACAGCACAAACCACCACCACGCTGCCTACCCCGCTCTCTCTCCCCTTAACTTTCACACCATGCATCCCATAGTTCCAGCAATGATTAACAAAATACTTTACCAAGTGGTCACAGACAAGAATAAAGATCACCTATGATCTGTCTGTGACAAACCATGTACTCTATTCGAAAGAAAGAACATCGTTCTACGATATGTTGTAGCCCATATCACTCGCCCTGCGCGAGCGCTAGCGAGTCACGAGCGCATTCTGGCAAGCTGGCCAGCGTACCACCCCGCCCAAGATGTGGGACGTTTCAGCCACAGGCGGAAACCCCACATCTGACCAGACAGAATGCCCATCAAAACCCAGAATCATCCTAGCCACTCTCCAAGTTGTGAAAATCAAGGCACGATCACAAACATAAAACACTGCATTATAAAACAAAAATCTGCACAAAACACATCCCCAAACATAATAGCATCATAATAATTATATCACGCTCAGCGAGCAAAGACGTCACCAAGCCTAGCCTACTAAGACAAACAGCTACAGAGTGTCTTAGGATTCTTGCTGTGATAATACTGCACTTATATTACTATAAAAAGAAAGATTTTTTTATGCGGAGGTTTTCATATTTTTGTTTGAATAGGTTTTTGGTTTTGGGTGGCGTGGCATTACAAGGGGCAAGCCTCATTTTTCTCCACTTCAACACAAAATACTGGACTTGAACGGCGAGGGTTCTCCTTCACAACATACCCTCCCGTGACAAAACAATCAGCCAGAACATTATCAGTGCCCTTAAAAAACCCCCATTTGCTACCACATCCAACTTGTGTTCAGGCAGCAAAACAACATCTGGCACTGATAAACTGCCCCAGTTCATCACAAGACTGGCATTTCTCTTAGCTCTTTCCGGCAACGGGGCCAGCCAATAACCTTTCACTAGTTTACCTTCGTGATGAGGAGACGGCCAGCCCTGAAGCGGTCTATGGTGTCGTCAACTCTGGGTAATGGAGAGGGTCTGTCCAGGGATAATGCTTCCACACTCCTTGCAATCAACATACACACGGATCTTGCTACTTAACTCAGGTTGCAAAGTTACTGGCAACGACCACTCACGATATCCTTTATCACGCAGACCCTTTTTCCACATGTCGTCTAGCTCTGCTTTCACAACAGGCTGTCGAGCAGGATTTATACGGTAGGGAATTAAAACTGAGCCTTACACTGTGTCCAGCCTCCATGTCGGATTGTACCCCGTACATCAGGCCTGGAGAATGAACAAACATGCGAAAGTACTGCCATAGCCTAGTCAACAACTGCCTTGCACTGTCTCCACGAACAACATGCCTAGTGCACTCCCACAACCCAGCCGAGACCGCAGCTTCTAACCTGTAGTCTCCCTCCTTCTCCACCTTCGTCCCTAGAACAGCCAGGTCATGAGAGGGACCATCAGTACCACCTGTGCAGTCACTCCCATAGTTCATAATTGCTAAGGCTTCCCCGCCGATACCGTACATGCGCACCCCCGCATTCCTTGCAACTACATCTGCCTGCACAGCATCACCGCCTTCAGCGACATGGCCTGATACAGTCGGTCTATGGTAGGGCTGTTGCATTTCACTAAAGCAGCATTGGGAGGCTATGCGACGGCCGGGCGCATCCACTCCACAGCCAACCTCGCCAATCTGCTCAATCTCCTCCTTCTGACCACCATACTTGGCAGCCATGGGTCGACCCTGACCTGGCAACCATGCCAAAGCCTCGTCGCCCACCTTGAACCACTGAAACAACGAGGCCAACGGTTTACTGACACTCAAGTGACCTGCGGCGGAACCTCGTGCACCGCATGAGTTGTGAGGCCTGGGTACTCGGCACAAACAGTGGGGTATAGACCGATCAGGTGCTGGAGCGCTGCACACTGGTGCTCAGGCAGGTGCTCTAGCGCATCCACAGCCACCTGACTCGTATCCCCCGCCCACTGCTCCACCGAGACATGACAATCCTGACTCTCCTCCACCTGTGCCCCACTGCCCCCCTCTCCTTCTTCACCTTGGCCGCTGCAGACCAACGCAGGGACAGTAGGCTGCTCAGGTGGTTGACTCACAAACTCCTCTAACAGGTTCACCTGACATGCTTCCCCGTCCTCGAGTTCAGTAGCCCCGTTCCCACAACTCTCCTCCACCTGGGAACTACTCTGTCGCGGAGTGCCATCACGCCCTACCATGTCCCTAGGGGGGACAGGTTCTGGGGCCACTCCGGAGCTCACCTTTGGGTCAAGTACCGAGTCACCAAGAAGTGTCGCTGGGTCCACACTCTCAACCCGGCCACCAGCCTCGACTTTCTCCATCCGACCCTTCCTCCGCTGGTCATAAACTTGGGTACTAGGCTGTGACAACCTGAACGGACTGAGATCTCTCAAGCACCTCTTGCTCCTCCTCCCTACTCGTGTCGGCCACCCTCTTGCCAACGATCTAAGGGTGGAACCTCGGAAGTGGGCACCGCAAAGTCATTACCAAGAAGAAGGTAGACCCCCTCAACTGGCAACCTTCTCAAACACACCCACATCCAACTCCCGTGTCACACCATCCACCTCAAGCTCCATTCTGACCAGCGGGTAAGACCGCGTAGCATTGATGCCTTGAATCACCACAACTAGAGCCACGTTAACAGGCTTGCCAGTGAAATTCTTAACAAGTGTCTGGAAAGCACCTGTATCACGCAACAACTCAAGCCTATGCCTCACACCAGCCCACCTCACAGTACCGTGCCCCCTATGACCACAACAAAACATCACGGACGGGTGATGAGCCCTCCTGCTGCTTCTGCACCGGCGATGACTTCGCAACCGACCGTTTACCCCGAGCAAACGCGGAAGACCTCAAAGAAACGCCGATGTTGCTCACTAGTGACACCACTGCTGTAGGCGGTGCGCTCGGACATGAGCGCGCAATATGCCCCTTCTCATGACACTTGAAACACTCAACTTCACTCTTGGACTTCCTCTGAGGTGAGGAAGGGCCCTGGCCTTTCTTAAACGGGAAGGGTTTCGACTTGGGTTCATAATTGGCAACAGTACTCTTGAATGGATAATTGTTTGTGTCATTAATTCGGGGGGGGGTGGAGTGGTACGCCCCTTGTTACCTGCCTCAGCTCTCTGTGCAGACCCGCACCCGCAAATCAATGACAACCTGAGGTCAGCCAGTTTGCAGCCGCCACTTGTAGAGTTTTCGGTCGCTTTTCTTTAAGGTTAAGAGTCAAGTCACTGCCATTACATTTAAAAAATTGTTTCGAGCAACAATAGTTGTTTTACTGAATCAAAAGTAGTTGCCTTCTCTGACCTTAACCAATTTTCTAATGCATCTGACAGCTCTCTAGCGTGTTCCTGAAAAGTACTCTCCTTTCTTTTGGAACCCTCCCTAAACTTCAGCCTATAGGTCTCTGGCTGTAGCTCATACGCCATCAGGACAGCCTTCTTTCAACAACTCATAGTTCACACAGGAATCTAGGGGCAAAGCATCGTACGCCTTGAGTGCTTCCCACGTCAATCGTGCAGAGACAAGGCTGCCCACTTCTCCTCGGGCCATTGGTGCTCCTGGCACTTTTTCTCGAACCGGAGGCAAAATTCTGTAACTCCCAACTCATCAAACACTGGAACCAACTTTAATAGATGCGACAGGGACTGGTCCTGGGGCTCGACCCCCCTGGACGACCCGGTTCCTCGTCTCCTCTACATGAGTTTTCTCTAGATTAACATCGGCACGATACCTTTCAGACTCATACTTAAGCTCAGCTTCATGCTTTCGCTGCTCGAGCTCAGCTTCAGCCTGTCGCTCCTGCTGCTTAAGTTTGGCGAGCTCGAGCTGAAACAACATCTCGGCAGACAAACCTTGAGGAGGGGGTGCTACTATCGGGGACCCACCCCGTGAATCACCTAGAGGCATACCCAACCGCCAGCGGGCATCGGCCTGCGGGAAGTACCCGGCTCCAGAGCCCGAGGGGGCGCCATGATAGGAGTCGGGTGGAATGGGGGCTGGTCCGAAGGTGCCCCAGCTCCCACTCCACCCGAAACCCCATGCACCCCTCCCAGCACACAGGCAGCCAGCTCACTTCTCGACATACCGCTAGTACCGGAAAATCATGGCCACACACTGCAGTCCGTACCGGTCTAGCCCCGCCACCCGGTCCGCCCACATAAGCTTCCCCCAAAAATCCGAGCATCCTCCTCACTGTTCACCACCCCAGCGCCGCTTAACAACTCCACCTTCTCCACCTCCTCGCCTGCCTCTCGCACTGTGCCCTCACTATGCTCAGACCCGTCCAGTGACATGATGGAGTCAACAACAAAAATCTCAAGTCCAGACAGACAAATTGCCAAACTCTTGCGTAGCTTTATTCACCAAAAAATATTCGAAGATGTTCTTGAGTGCAATACTAGGTCACCAATAACTCCAACAAGTTCTACGTATCCTCAAAACAATGTCTACTGCCAACAATGCGAGAAATAAATCCAACCCCCAAATGGCAATAAGATTTCTCAAAAAAAAAAATTGCAATATTCAGTTCTAAGGTCGCCATTTGTTACGACCAGCACTACGAAATAAACAAGGGCACTCAATATTGGACTAGATGATAGGCTATATCTGCAACAACGGTACGCTAATTCCAAACCCTCGAACTATTACGCCGGTGAACAAAACACTTAAAAACCCCTCCAGAGTTAATCTACTGGATAACGGGGTATCAATTAACTGGGTTTTAGTGAACTTCTACAAAGGCTTACCGATGACGGCAAAGCCTACTCACAACAGGAGTACTTTACGTTAATAAAATGCTCTTAAGTAATAACAATGCTTGAATAAACTATGATAAGATTTAATAAAGGAGTATGTATGCTTACGTTAACTTTAGTGTGAGTCTGTACTCAACACTAAACTCTACAATGCTCTATGAAAACACTGGAAGTCTAGTCCTACAGCAATCAGATAAAGAATCTTCTGAAAACGTCTGATGCTCTAAGATGCTCGTTAATATAGAACAGAAATAATGCGGGGGCAGGACACCAAAGCGTGTATCTTAAATACACCAATAAGTAGGATACATATATATATAACAAGTGAGTGCAACAACTCTGTGACAGCACTAATAATCACCACTCAAAACAGTACTTCCTTAGCCAACTTAACAGCCAAACTGGGTTGTGCACTATGCATCAACCTAGGCCTAAAATAAGGCGTGAATAATTCCTAAAGCATACATAATTAAAGTTAATAAACACGATGCTGTCTTTCTCACTAATAAAGTCTAGCAGTGGCATAAAAAGGTACTAAGAAGCTAGGCAGAGCGCAAGCATGCTCGTAGCCTACTGCCTCCCCTTGAACAGATTTGCCTTATGTTACGTTAAGTGACTTGGAGGCTCTCTTGGTAAGTCCAGATCTCAAGTATCTGGTCTTACCCTGGCGCTCCACAAAGGTCAACAAAATGACGGTAGCAAGTATGCAGGTGAGATTAGGCAAGAGCCCTTCACTTGTATACTGCTACACTCGCAAAGGAATATATGGCACAAGGGTTTTCGGCTACCTAGCTTCGTCGATGTTGTACAGGCTCTGACTTTGCCACATACATAACTCAGACAACGACCAAAGATACCTTTCCACTGTCTAGCATTAAATAATAAGAGAGAAACAGCTCAATAATTAGGAGCACCCCAACTCTATGGTACCATTTGACTATGACTCTAATAATCTCTAAAACTAGTGCAAACATATATGGAGAGCTGGTGTTGGTAATACGACTGGCCGACTATGGAAGTCGTATGCAGAACCAGAAGGGATAAGTAATTGAATAAAGAGAGAAGTATGAAACCGAAGAAGTTCAGAGAGAGAGATAGTAGTATAGAGGGTTATATGGGAGACAGGTTGCAAGGGACATGTAGGACCTAGCACACCAAGCCTAGCTCTGCAGGAAACACAAGGATAGGTGCCCGCACCACCGTCCCAGGACCGCGGCCGCCAATCACAGACGACTACGTCATGAAGAGCAAGCATTCTATGACGTCGACAGGGCCGCCGGCCAATCACGGGCGTGGGAAACTCCTCAGAGCGCGGGAGGCAAACGTACATACACACGCACAAACCACCACCACGCTGCCTACCCCACTCTCTCTCTCCTTAACTTCACACCATGCATCCCATATTCCAGCAATGATACAAAATACTTCCAAGTGTCACAGACAAGAATAAAGATCACCACTGATCTGTCTGTGACAACATGTACTCTATGAAAGAAAGAACATCGTTCTACGATTATTGTAGCCCATATCACTGCCCTGGCGAGCGCTAGCGAGTCAGGAGCTCATTCTGGCAAGCTGGCCAGCGTAACAAAATATAAAACCATGCTCACAAAAACATCGAGTCAGATTAATAATTTAGTATTTAGTATTTTATTTGTTACTAAAATTGTATTATTAATGTATTCACCCAACTCGCTTACTGTTGTGTGATGAATATTTGTTTTAACTAACTTCGTACTACTTGTTTACCACGTACAAATGGGCTAGTTTACCGTACACAGACCCCTTAGTAACGTAGTTAACTATAATGTATAACCATCACCACGGAAGTTATAATTATTTTTATCTTAACCCTTTGAGGATCATGACGCGTTTCGACAGTATTAAGCATATCATTAAACAAGTTTGTTCTTATTTGGAAGGGTATATTGAAGTCAGGGGTTTATTGAGATACTATTTACCCCTTTGATGGTCACAGATCCTTACTAAGTTGCATAAAGTGGTCTAATGCTGGCCAGAAGGTACTGTCACTATGCGTCATAATCCTCATGGGATTAAATGACTCCCTTCAATTAAGGGGACAGTGGCTGGTTTTATGGTCTATTAACTCATTTACGTTTTAGTTTCCTCGCTAGACCTCCACCAAGCTTAGAAAAAACAAATCCTAGACCCCCCCCTTCAAGATAAAACGGCCAAAAGCCGTTTTATCTTAAAATTACAGGATCGCTATCGTTCGCCAGGAACAAATCGATACCTAAATTGCAAGAACAGTATACAATTTACAACGAAATTGGCTAAAGGTGTTAAAACCGTCAAGGTAATGAGGCAAACGTCTTAATATCTTAAAACTAATGGGGCTAAGAGGGAGAAAGGGGTCCAGAAAAACGAACCATCCCCCCTTAATCTGGTCTAGTTTATTACTAATGAACTCCAATAGAATCCAACCTCTCGTTTGTTACCCTCCTCGTTTGCATATCACCTTATTAACTCCATTTTTCAGGTTCTTTCCCCCTCTGCATTTAAATATTATCACCGTATCATTCTTTGTTCTCGGCATTTTTCGTCCCTTGAATATCTTAATTAGCTTTCTTCGTCTGCCCAACTTCACCTCTCACCATTTGCTTTTACTCTTTTATCTGTGATATAATTCAACATTTTAGCTCATACTCTTACGGATATTTGAACACAATTAATTGGCCCACACAATACAGTTCTTCTTTATACCTAGTGAAAACTAGTGAACATTTATTTGATATCATCGAATTTGCTCAATGTGTCCTATTCTATTACATAATTATAACAGATATACCGTAAAATGGCCTAACTTCGGTCAAAGAGGTATAGTTCGGACATTTCTGGATACAAATATATTAGCTACAGTTATGGAAAAATGGCTCTGCGAGTCTGCATTTCATTGGGGGTGTGGTGGTGAGATTAATAAAAATAATATTATGGAAGAACACCACAGTCATACTTGTTCTTCCATAACCTCATGTAGTAATCCCATAGTCCTAACTGCGGTTTAATATATTTTTTGTCCAGAATGTCCGAAATGATCTCCCCATCCAAAGTTACGTCATTTTACCGGTAGTAAGTATTCTAGAACCTTGCCTTCGGGAGTAGCTAATCTAGCAATGAATATACTGTAGTGCATTGTACTATATCTTTCTCTTCAGCTAGGGTATCTTCTATAAATATATCACAAAGGTCTATATATATATATATATATATATATATATATATATATATATATATATATATATATATATATATACAGTATATATATATATATATTCTAAGAATTGTAAGAAAGTATATTTTAACACCTTATTGGCGGCCTAGGCGGTGCGGTCTATTTGACCGTACCGCACAACGTTTTTTGTTTTTACCCTAAATAGGGTTGTTTACGTGATAATTTTCATGCCTAAATAAGATGCAGAGCGTAAAACAATTATCTATCCCTGAAAGGGCGTAAACAGAGCTTTCCAATGACACCCGAACCATCCTTGTACGACCACTAGTTCTCTTGCAACGATCGTGCAACACGAGTGCAAAAACCCTATAATTAGGTAATTTCATTACATAATTCCCTGTGTAGCGAGTGAGGGAGGGGGGAGGAAAGTAGAATACAGTTCAGAATGTCCACCGCGGTGGTGGGGACCGGTCATAGGGTTGCTACGCTCGTCCCACCTCTCAGCTCTCTCTCTCAGCAACATTACGTGCTGAAAATGGCGCTCGACATAAGTTGTGCACCGCCACATAGTCCATATTTATTTCACTCGACATAAGTTGCGCGCCGCCAGTTAAGGGTTAAATAACTTTAATAACTTTAACTGAAACCATTAATATATAATTAGTGGACTAAACGACAGATATTCTACTGGACAGGAGCTGCCTTTTGGAACCCCAAGGTACGAAATTTAGATGTCTCCAGTACAGCTTCGTCGTTTGTGTGGCGACAGAGGTTATAAGGATACTATCTTCCGAAGCCTTCGTCTTCTTCTTCGGAGGTGGTATCCATAGGAAGAATGACATCATTTGTGAGGCTCATGTCCAATGATAACTTGCACTATCTTTTCTACTGCCCTGCAACCTATTGCAAATACATTTGTCACACTAGTAGTACCGGATATAAACTCTGGCTCTCAACCAGCTTCAAACATGGCTGCTGGTGCACTAAAGGTTCCTGTTGCAAACAAGGACTTGCAGCTTGTTACACAATAATGTTCCTGCACTGTCATTTGCAAAGAAGACGGGCTAAATCCCAGTTGCAAACACAGGGTTGAAATATCAGAGAGCTGTTGCAAACGAGGTATCCAAGAAAGTAATGGTGTTGATAATCTCTTGGCCTTGTGGTGTGGTTGTGGCAATTTTCAAATCCTCAGGTATCCAGGCTTATCTTTGTCCAGATAGCAAGGGAATGCAATACAGGTGTCTGGGCCAATGTTTTATGTCAATCTGGACCAGGAGGCGGTAGGCTGGTGTTCTTGTTATGTTATTTGGTCCCTTGGAGTTTTGCTACAACCAAGAGAGTAAAACATTATTTTTTCATCTCGAGTTGCTGGCGTCTTATTTTCCATTCTTTTCGATGGTATACTTGTGCGTTTACTCTATGAACGCCATTTGATATGATCATGGAATTTCATATTCCTTGTAATTACTCGTATCTCTCTCTTCCCTTTTCCCTCTTTCCTTTCCCACCAACACACCAAAATTCCTGCCACCATTATTCCCGCTCTTGCCGCTTTTCTCGCCTGGTTCCCACTAATCTCCTCATTTGCATGTCCTAGTCTCCCCTCCTCCATGCCACCCATCCTCCCCCTCATTGATCCTGCCTTCCTCTCATCACCACCCACCCTTCTAATTTTTGTTCTCAGCGTCCATAAAAAGGAAGTGTGTGGGTGATTTACATACGGTGGCTGCCTAGTGTGGCGTCAACAGAGACAGTGGTGATGGGGGCGGTTGATGCTTTACTATTTGTGGTGGATGATGATATGATTGCTATACTCCATTCTAAATAAATAGGCTGAAACTCTTGAAAATAAACCTAATAAACTCAAAATTTACTAGAGTAATCGAGCTAATCTTTCTACCATTTGTGAAGGGTCAGCCAGGGAATAGGTGTGGACATTTTCACCCCGTTTGCTCTAGCTGTTTTCGAGTTACAGAGGTTAAGGACCACGATTTCTGGACTACGTATTTGGAACAGGGTATAGTTGGTAGCGATTAGATATCATATAGTAACAGAGATCGTCAACCTCCGCCATCTTGGTGCCACTGGTGATATTCTCCTCTCCTTACATTCAAATATCTCCATACCCATACCAAATATTTAGGTATACTGCTACAAGATATGTAGTTTGTTCTTTGCATATACGTTTTACATGACTAAAAATAAAATGACACCTGACTGTTTGATAACTGAGGCAGACTAATGGCGCCCAAAACAAATGTTGTCCACTCGGTTTTATTAGAGGATTATAGTAGCAATGTGTGGTGATGCGCGTGTGTGTGCGTTCTTATTTTACTCATAGTTATAGTATACAGGATATAAGTTTTTGGCTCATATTGTCCAGCTTCTCCTTGCTCATGGGAGATGGTAACGGCCGGCTCTGTCTCAGAAAATCTTCACCAACCTGAGCGAAATTTGACCCCGGGTCTGCTAGGTAGCAGTCGGAAACGGTACCACTGAATTAGTTGCGCGGTTAGCTAGTGTGGGTGTATGTGATGAGAAAATATCATGTCATAGGATGAATATGGTAGTCTTATTTGGACGAGCGTGGATGGCCGTAACAAGATGATTATGCTATTATTTATGCTAATCGATGTTGTGCTGAGTTGGGTTGATTTATGTGTGCTTCATGAAGCGAGACATGAGTTTGACTTTGTGAGAGTGTGTGTATGAGTGTGTGGCTGTTAACCATTTATGTTCCAACGACGTACTCTTTATTGAATTTCAGCTACAATTATACGATTTTATAAAGCCAAGGAAGGATATATGGTAACTAAGAGGATTAATTGAGATAGTATGTAGCCTAATAATGGGTTCCTCCCAGATTAATAGAATTGTCTAATTGTAGCCAGAATAAAGTTAAAGGGACTGCATCGGTACTAAACAGGTTAACATATACGGCGGTCTAGTGCTTCATCAACAATGGCTAATGTGGTCAATGTCGCTTTATATATGGGGGTGATCTGATAATTAACAATGAGTCAAACTAACCTGGCCTAAATTGGTAATGTTGTATTGTCAAGCAGTAGGCTGCATGTTCATTCATATGTGTACTTTGTTTTATCGAACAATATTTACACAACCATTTTAGGACGTGAGACTGTAACCACAATTTCTATGAACAAAACGGTCTTCACATTGGAATGAATGTTTGTAAAATGCCTCGAAAAAGAGAGCGATAGGAAGAATCCCCAGTCGAGAAGGAACACAAGAAACCATCACGGAGGCTGAAGAAGATGAGAGAGAAGGCATAGGAGGTACCAGAAGCAGGCACATCACGAATGGCCCCGGACCGGATACGAGAAACCACCCCGGGAGAAGAACGTCCCACCACGCCAAAACAGACACCGACCCCTAATACCACCACAAAGAGGAAACTGAGGTTCAATGTCCACTTCTAAACCACCTATGTTCAATACTATGTGATTTTTACACCAATTATTAATTAAATAAGGTTATCATAACCCTGTATACCCAAAAATAAACAAACTTTATGATCACCCATGTATTCTTGTGTTATCTGTTCTCCCCAACTCACAATATACTCAGGAGAGAATTGAGAAGTAGTAATCCATGTATTCTTGTGTTATCGGTTCTCCCCAACTGACAATATAATCCGGGGAGAATTGAGAAGTAGTAATCAAGAGAAACCGCGTAGCTTCACTACAGAAGAATTCAATGCCAGATGAATCCTTTATATGCCTGTATGAAAACTTTGTTATGCAATAAGATGTGAACCTATACTTTAATAGAACCTGGAACCTTGTTTTTCCACACATTGATACACATGCCTTTTTTTTTTTACATTTTTCAACTGGTTTACTAGTTACACAAACCAAACATGCTTCTTTCTATATAAGAATCCCCTGTAAATCTTCGTCCCCAAGTAAAATAACGCGGGAGATCTGCCGCTCCCGCGCCCCGAGAGGGGGCGCTCCGGACGTTTAAATACCTGGCATACACACAGGCCTACCAACACGAACTGGGAAGGTTAGATACGTACACAGCCCTGTAGACACCACCATGCTGAGAGAGATTTACATATTCTTATGCCTAAAATTACTAACACCCGAGATCAGTAGTAAAAACCCAGCCACCACCACCACAAGAAGGAGGAAGAAAGAATAACGCTGTCGCGCACGCATCGCGACCCTCAACTGTCCGGTGCACACGACACACCTTAAATGCACCCGACACCACCAATCCTCCCCGAGAACCCAAAACTCGGAATTAATTCACTTCACTCACTATTATTGTTTTTCAGAGTTCTATTGAAGTGACACAGACCCCCTATGATTTTATAATTTAACCTTCATGAAGTAGCCTACTCTAGGAACATTAATTGACCTTGCTCACTACACCACCACCGAGTATTGACCTTCTATTGAAGGAGACCTGACCAACAGTGTAAGAAGGGACCCCATCTAGGATAACTCTCCATGCCCTTACCATCCTAGAGGTACCACAGGAGTGCACTCAGTAATCCGCAATACCAGTTCAGGATTTCTGAGGAAAGTCAAGCAATTGTTGAGGCTTCAACAAGTATTGACACTAGAAACTTAAGATTGCTCTTCATTCAGTTGGACTGACCGGCCTGCCGTAAAGTCCAGATACTGTCTGTAAAACCCTAAACTAGGGATCCTGGTTAGACCCGGGCCTGCCTAGCTAACATGGATATCCTTCTTAGGCGGTTACTAGTTAGTCTAGTGAAGAGTGTGTGTGGCCTGCCGATATCTCTTCTTAGACTACAAGTCCCCGTTAACCCACAAACCCTATACTAGGGATCTCGTTAGACCCGGGCCTGCCTAGCTAACGTGGATATCCTTCTTAGGCGGTTACTAGTTAGTCTAGTGAAGAGTGTGTACGGCCTGCAGATATCTCTTCTTAGGCTACAAGTCCTCGTTAAACCCAAACCCTATACTAGGGATCCATGTTAGACCCCGGCCTGCCTAGCTAACGTGGAGATCCTACTTAGGCATTTACTAGTTAGTCTAGTGAAGAATGTGTATGGCCTGCCGATATTTCTTCTAAGACTATAAGTCCCCGTTAACTGAGTTCTGTCCCAGGTACTCTGTCTTCGTCTGGCCTGCCAGAAAGACACGCATATACTGAGACAGTAACCCACAAACCCTATACTAGGGATCTTGTTAGATCCGGGCCTGCCTAGCTAACGTAGATATCCTACTTAGGCGGTGACTAGTTTGTCTAGTGAAGAATGTGTACGGCCTGCCGATATTTCTTCTAAGACTACAAAGTTATGGACAGTTGTGGCTTGTCACAATAACTCTAGAGTGGGAAATACCAGTGTCCTTGTCGAGGAACTTTGTCATCGTTCGGCCTGCCGACGTGACATAGACTCCCCCGCGAGGTTACATTTTCTATAGTGAAAAGTAGAGAGACTACGGCCTGCTGCCGTCTCTATTGTTCTCTGTTTAAAGTGGACACTGCCACTCGGCACAGGTAGTCTCAAGCCTCTGAGACCGCTGTGTTAGAGATAAGGCTTGGCGAGATACCTTCACGGGCACTCTGCAGAGACAAGTCCTTGGTACACTGAGTCTGTGGCATCCCACATGACTGTGTAACTTAAAGGTTTATACACCGCCCCGGGTCCCCCGAACCTCTCATAAAGATCAGGGCAGACAGTAATATCACTCCAACTGAAATTACTGCGTTCGTCCGATATCGACCACATAAGACTCGATATTTAAGATCCTAGTCCGAGAGTACCTTAACAGGACTTCATCAACGGTTGATATACTGATCAGAACAGTCGAGTAGTTTCTCCTACCTCTGAAGTTCTAAAGTTCTCCCCCGCCCACCATGGCAGTCGCAAAGTGAGCACCCACTTCCCATATATCACCTAGCCAAGATAAAGGGTGTTCCCGTCCAATTACTGATCGACGCTGGCGCTGCTCGATCATGTTTATTTAATTCCTATTATGTAAAACACTAGAAAAGATTTGGTAATCTCCAACCTACCACCTCAAATCTCATTAGTGCAGGTGATACCCTTCTTCACATCAGAGGGGAAACTCTCCCCCTCCAAATAACCACTCTTGCCGAACATGCGCACTGTTACCTTCCTTTTGTGGTGTTCCATTCGGAATGCAGACACTACGACGGATATTTGGGATTGGACCTACTTCAGAAGCTCAAAGCCCAAGGGGACTGCGGGCAACGACTGATCCACTTCAAAAAGAAAAAACTTCAACAAAAACCCCAGCTTCCTAAAACAATCTTAAAATAACGACTGAGTGCCCCAAACCCAAGTAAACAGAACAAAAAAGGATAACCACAAGACTACAAGGGTTCCAAGCCAGCATTCACCAACCCAAATTGTCACCACCACAGTCGTAAGAAGCCCCTCACCACCAACGACCGGCCAAGTGTCAACCTTCCTCATCAACCAAATGAAACTCCAACAGAGGGTTCTGAACGTGCACCCAATGGTGGGCACTGTTACAACATTGCTACTGAAGCCCTATTTTCTCATTTTTCTGACCCAGAGATCACTTCCCCTGGAGTGAACATTGCTACTGAAGCCCACCATGATCTTTGTGACCTTTTCCCTAACTCTTCCATTGCTACTGAAGCCCATAATTACGATACCCAACAGGCAGGACATCAATCGAAAGTTAACCCGCCCAGTATAATCTCATGCCAGACAAAAAAAAATTTCAGTCTGTGCACCCCCCCACCATAATTAGTCCTGCCATGACCCACGAAAGAACCGATATTCCCCCCCCCCCCCCCCCCCCCCCCCCCCCCTCCCAACATGAAAAATGGGTAAGAATCCGACCCATGCCGCAGCCCGTCATGATCTTGACCCCCACCGGTATTTCCGAAGGATCCGACCGGTGTAGGATCCAACCCGCCATCCTATCCTCCCGACATAATGCCATCCTCATTGCCAGCATCTCGGATGAGAAACTGACATTACCTTGAGGCCTCATAATAGGCGACTTAGAAACCTTCAATGAGGTCTCCCCAATTCCAGAAAAGAAGTCAGCGGTCGCCCATATTGCCCCATGTTCCCGAAAAATGGACTCAACACCAACAACAGCAGATGAGACAACAATTCCTGGAGTTTCATGATGTTTTCGCCCAAACTTCGACCGAAATCGGCAAGACCACCGTAGAGGAATACTCCATCCACACCACAGGACGCCCTCTGCGGCAGCCTTCCCGCCGGAAAAATTTGGTGCAATGAAAAGAGGAAGAGCAGCAAGTCCAAGACATGCTGGATGCCGGTATCGACACTCCTCCGTCAGCCCCTGGTCATCCCCAGTCGTCCTGGTGAAAAAGAAAGAAGGCTCCACCCGGTTTTGCGTGGACTACCGCCGACTCAACGAAGCCACAATTAAGGATGCCTAGAATCGATGATTCCCTCTATTCTCTACATGGCTCCAAATGGTTTATCACGCTAGACTTACAGGCCGGATACTGGCAAGTTCCCAAAACCCCTAAGCACCAGCAGAAGACAGCATTTTCGACCAGTGGAGGACATCTCTACGAATTCAACGTGCTTCCTTTTGGACTATGCAACGGTCCCGCCACTTTTTCCCGATTAATGGAGTCCGTACTCAAAGGACTTACTTGGAAAACCTGTCTGGCTTACCTCGACGACATCATCGTCTACTCTAAAACCTGGTCAAAACATCTTCAAAGGCTTCGTCAGGTGATCTGAACGCAACTTAGCATTTGAAACATTGAAGGAGAAATTAGTGCAAGCCCCGACTGTAGCTTTTCCAGACTACCAACAACCTTTCCAATTATACACCGATGTTTCTTTATACGCCATTGGCGCAGTACTAGCTCAGGTACAAGACGGCAAGGAGCATGTCATAGCATACGCCAGTTCGACCTTGAATGATGCGCAACAAAACTACGCAGCCACCAAGCGCGAGTGCTTAGGCGTCATCTGGGCCCTGAACCACTTTAGATCTTTTTGTGTTAGGAGCTAAACTAGACGTCATCACGGACCATCAGTCCCTGCAAACCTTAGAGGAGTACGAATTCGAAATCCATTATAGGCCCGGAAAGCTACATACCAACGCGGACGCTTTGTCACGTATACCTGTCCCAGCATCGTCGCCCCCCCCTCTAGCTGCACTACAGCCCACTGACCAGGATTCACCTACCCCGACAGAAAAACCCTCACCACAAGAGCTCACCATGTTGCAACTCTGGGAGAAGAGAATCAAACCTAAGTGGATTCCTCGTCACATTTTTTTCACATATCTGTCGATGGGGTGATCAGTTGACCACCGAGTCCGGACACATTATTGTAGAACCCACCATGGCCCAGGAATAATTTGTTTTGTTTTTCTTTTTCTATGTGATTGAGAGAGGCAAAAGGCAGAACTGCCTATAGCGAGTGCCTCCCCCATAGTTGAAAGAGTGACAGGGTCAAAATCAAAGGACGTTCGAGACAAAAGGCCTGGACACACAGAGTTTGAAGAAATTTAAGTCATAGGAAGATGGAAAGACTGATTCTGGAAGAAAGTTCCAGAGCTCAGCTGTTGGGTAGAAGAAAGACTGAGACATGATCTCTATTCATGAGGGAAACGGTATCCATTTGGGACAAAAGAAGATGCTCCAGGTGTTTCAAAGTCAATGCTGGACGGTTAATCCTTCATGTATTGCAAAACGGGTAACCGAGGCCTGCAAATCCTGTGCCATGTGTAAAGATAGGTGCAAAACCCCAGGACCAGCCGGGAACATATCTGCCCATAAGCCATGGCAAGTACTTTCATTGGACGTCATGGGACCTTTTCCACCCAGTCACGGAAAACGTTTCATCGTTACTTTCGTGGACGTGTACTCAAAGTTCTTGATCGCCTATCCAAGCAAAGATCATTCAGCAATAACAGTGGCCGAGTTACTCGCCACTGATATTTTTCCTGTGTTCGGACTACCCCTAGCCCTGCTGTCTGACAATGCCCCAGAATTCACAGGACAAATATGGGAAGCCTTCACCTCCAAATGTGGAGTAAAGGTGAAACACTCTTCCCCTTATTAGCCACAAGGGAACGCCATATGTGAACGGAGCCACCGATCTATTAACAATCAGCTTAGAACGAAAATGATCGAGTTACAATCCACTGACTGGCCCAGCCAGATAAAAATTATTCAATGGGGTCTAAACTCTTGCCCCAGAGAAGATGGAATATCTCCCCACGAACGCGTCTACGGAGTGGCACCATTGCTGCTACCATTCCGACATCTGGCCACTCCCCCGTCCACCCAGTATACCATAGACCCGCTCCAACAATTGAAAAATACCCTACACAGTACACACTGCACAAGCCTGTCAAGACGTCACCACCGACGTCTCCAACCCCTTTGCAATTGGTGACACCGTCATGGTCGCCAAGCTACCTGTCATTAACAAAATTGGCCCACGATATGTGGGCCCCTACTCAATTGAGAAAATACCCAACCCTTTCCAAGTCATCATCAATTACCACGGGGAGTTCAGAACTTACCGAAACAGGTTCGTGAGAAGGTACCATACCACGTGATACCATACCACCACCACCAGCAGAACAAAACCAAACTCCAGAACCATCAAAAACAACCATCACACCTCATGCTAAGGAAGGCCCGGGGTCTCCTAACTTTCTATCTATCTATTGCCTGTCGCCGTGATTCCCGAAGGTGTGGCCATGAACGAACCGCCCCCATGCACCTCTGTCCCCAGTCAGTCAACGCCCCGCCCTCCAACCAGCACTGCCTTCGTTCATGTACTTCCTCACTCCATCCTTCCACCTCTCATTCGGTCTACTTCTCCCTCTCTGTCCCTCCACCTCGCTCTCGTACACCTTCTTAGTCATTCTCTCGCTTTCCATACGTTCCATATGGCCGAACCATCTCAAGTTGTTCCTTTTCACACTTTCCAGCACATCTACCTCCACACCACACCTCCTTCTTACTTCCTCATTAGTCTGTCTATTCCTCCATGTAACTCCGCATGCACTCCTTAAGTAATTCATTTCCACTGCTCTCACTCTTGGTCTGAGTCTCTCAACCAACGTCCATGCTTCGCTTCCGTAAGTCATTGTCGGGATTACCACACTGTCATGCAAGGACTTCTTCACTTCCATACTGACCACCCTATTTCTTGTTACTGCTTTTAGCGTTCCTACAACCCTCTTCCCCTGTTGTACCCTCTCCCACACTTCTTCATTCATAGTCCCATCTTTACTCAACACACTGCGCAGATGCTTAAAAGAGTTGACGATCTCCATAGCCTGACCGTTCAGGTTCACCTCACACTCTGTGACTTCACCCCTTTCAAAGACCATAACCTTGCTCTTCCCTGCATTTACCATCAAATTCCGTTTTTCGCACACTGTTCCAAACTCATTTACCAGACCCTGCAACTCCCATTCATTATCACTCATCAGAACTGTATCATCCGCAAACAGCAGTATAGGTAGCTTCCACTCAATTCCCTCCCTTTTCAGTGATACACCAACATCCACTGCTCTTGATAGTATTTCTTTCATGACTCCATCCTAACTTTCCGCTAGTCAATATGCCCCCCTTGCTTCCCACCATTCCAAAAGTTAACACGCAAACCACGCAGCAGATAATCCAACACACGCCAAGAACACCACCCCCATTTCAAATTTCTCGTAACATCACCACCAGCCCCCTACCTCAGGTGCTCTCAAACGTAAACCTCCTACCACTCCTGCCCCAAAAAACACCACTTCCAGCTATAAACTAAGACCACGTGAAAAATTGAAGAAATCCATAATTCCCACACCCTTCATGTCGAAACTAAGAAAAAACCCCACACCCCAGCCTCATCCTTCTCCAGAATCCTCACCCACATCCTCACCACCTGCAAAGAAACGCTGCCCAACTACGTCACCACTCACCTCACCCCCCAAGTCAACCTCCTCCTCTGCTCCTCCACGCTCCACTTCAAGATCACCTTCTTCCTCCCCTCAACATCATCTTCCCCAGCCTTTACCCATCAAGGCAAAAGTTCCGCCAATTTCAAAACCAACCATTGCTCTACCAACATCATCTCCACCTCAAACAACCTCACCAACCTCTCCGCCTCACCTGCCAAAAACAATGTCTCTCCCTACCACCCCGCGAAATTCCCCTTCCCCTCCTATCCTTACCCCATATTCACCCTCTCAACCTTCAACTTCCTTTTCACTACCCCGACAAACAACAACACCACCTCGTCTAGCTCCTCCAACTACATCTCCATTTCCTTCGACCATACAAAAAACACCTATCTCCAACATCAACACACTCTCCAAATTATACTCCAAAACCTCTATCTCTTCCCCCTTCCGCTCCCAATCCTAAACCAGCATCCCCGTCGCCATCATCCACCACCAGTACTGAAACACCTCTCCGCGGAACTATTCGCACTAAATCAGGTCAATTAAGCAAACCACCCGACCGATTCACACAGACATTGTCAGCAATCCAAACTCCTGACACACATCCATATACCCTCAACACCAAATACAAATAATTCGCCCTCTCCAGCAACCAGAAATCCATCATATACACCCTGAAACTAACACAAATTCCGCTCCACGCACACAAAACTTGCCCCCCTGCCAACCAGCTAGCCTACCCACTACTTTCGCGTCCGCAAGAGGTCATGCCATCACGCCTCATGAAGCTAGGAAGGTCATTGACCCAGCCGACCCCACCACAGAAACAACTCCTGCCGATCTCCTGTCTACTACCACCATCGCCATGCCCTTCACTACATTCATCAAGAGAATAAAATGATCCAACGACGGCATAAATTTCACGAGAATAAGGCACATACAAGAAGCTTTCGTGGCATCATTAGAACCAAACACCAAAGCTCACATCGCTGTACATGTGGATCCCATCAAAACACCCGACTTAAGATCACTAAGGTGGTGGTTACACATCGCCCGACTTCCCGTAATACGCGCCCAAGGAAATTTACTAACATTTGCACCTGAGGCCAGAGGGCGGGCCTTAAAAGGGGAAGACTGAAGTAAAATACCTCGAAAAAGAGAGCGAGAGGAAGAATCCCCAGACGAGAAGGAACACAAGAAAACCATCACGGAGGCCGAAGAAGATGAGAGAGAAGACAGAGGAGGTACCAGAAGCAGGCACATCACGAATGGACCCGGACCGGATACGAGAAACCACTCCGGGAGAAGAACGTCCCACCACGCCAAAACGGACACCGACCCCTAATACCACCACAAAGAGGAAACTGAGGTTCAATGTCCACTTCTAAACCACCTATGTTCAATAATATATGATTATCACACCAATTATTAATTAACACCTTACGAGCGGCCTATGCGGTTTATTTATGTGTACCGCACAGCGGGGTGTTTTTAGCCAAAATAGGGCTGTTTACGTGATCATTTTCATGCCTAAATAAGACCCAGAACGTAAAACAAGTACCTATCCCTGAAAGGGCATAAACAGAGCTTTCGAATGACACCATAACGATCCTTGTATGATGGATAGTTTTCTTGCAATAACCGTGCAACGCGAGTGCAAAAAGCAGGTAATTCGGTACTTTCGGTACATAATTGAGTATGTAGCGAGTGAGAGAGGGAGGAGGGAGCTGAGATTTGTGTCAGTAGGTTCGCCGCGGTGGTCTGGAGCAGTCATACGCTCGCTAGTCTCCTGCCACCACTTGTCTCTCTCTCTCAGCCACATTACGTGCTGAAATTGCCACTCGAGTTATGTCGAGCGCCGCCACATAGTCCAGCTTTATTTAACTCGACTTATGTTGCTCGCCGCTAAATAAGGGTTAAATAAGGTTATCATAACCCTGTATACCCAAAAATAAACAAACTTGATGATCCCCCATGTATTCTTGTGTTATCTGTTCTCCCCAACTCACACTATACTCAGGAGATAATTGAGAAGTAGTAATTAAGAGAAACCGTGTATCTTCACTACAGAAGAATTCAATGCCAGATGAATCCTTTATATGCCTGTATGAAAACTTTGTTATGCAATAAGATGTGAACCTATACTTCAATAGACCCTGGAACCTTGTTTTTCCACACATTGATACACATGCCTTTTTTTGTTTACATTCTTCAACTAGTTTAATAGTTACACAAACCACACATGCTTCTTTCTATATAAGAATCCCCTGTAAATCTTCGTCCCCAAGTAAAATAACGCAAGAGATCTGCCGCTCCCGCACCCCGAGAGGGGATGCTCCGGACGATTAAATACCTGGCATACACACAGGCCTACCAACACGAACCGGGAAGGTTAGATACGTACACAGCCTGTAGACACCACCATGCTGAGAGAGATTTACATATTCTTATGCCTAAAATTACTAACAACCGAGATCAGTAGTAAAAACCCAGCCACCACCACCACAAGAAGGAGGAAGAAAGAATAATACTGTCTCGCACGCATCGTGACCCTCAACTGTCCGGTGCACACGACACACCTTAAATGCACCCGACACCACCAATCCTCCCCGAGAACCCAAAACTCGGAATTCATTCACTTCACTCACTATTATTATTTTTCAGAGTTCTATTGAAGTGACACAGACCCCTATGATTTTATAATTTAACCTTGATGAAGTAGCCTACTCTAGCAACATTCATTGACCTTACTCACCACACCACCACCGAGTATTGACCTTCTATTGAAGGAGACCTGACCAACAGTGTAAAAAGGGTTCAAGGACCCCATCTAGGATAACTCCCCATGCCCTTACCATCCTAGAGGTACCACAGGAGTGCACTCAGTAATCCGCAATACCAGTTCAGGATTTCTGAGGAAAGTCAAGCAATTGTTGAGGCTTCAAAAAGTATTGACTTAAGAAACTTAAGATTGCTCTCCATTCAGTTGGACTGACCGGCCTGCCGTAAAGTCCAGATACTGTCTGTAAAACCCTAAACTAGGGATCCTGGTTAGACCCGGGCCTGCCTAGCTAACGTGGAGATCCTACTTAGGCGGTTACTAGTTATTCTAGTGAAGAGTGTGTACGGCCTGCCGATATCTCTTCTTATACTACAAGTCCCCGTTAACCCACAAACCCTATACTAGGGATCTCGTTAGGCCCGGGCCTGCCTAGCTAACGTGGATATCCTACTTAGGCGGTTACTAGTTAGTCTAGTGAAGAATGTGTACGGTCTGCCAATATTTCTTCTTAGACTATAAGTCCCCGTTAACCGAGTTCTGTCCCAGGTACGCCATCTTCGTCTGGCCTGCCAGAAAGACACCCCTATACTGAGACAGTAACCCACAAACCCTATACTAGGGATCTCTTTAGACCCGCGCCTGCCTAGCTAACGTAGATATCCTACTTAGGCGGTGACTAGTTAGTCTAGTGAAGAATGTGTAACTTAAAGGTTTAAACACCGCCCTGGGTCCCCGAACCTCTCATAAAGATCAGGGCAGACAGTAATCGCTGCAACTGAAATTACTGCGTCCGTCCGATATCGACCACATAAGACTCGATATTTAAGATCCTAGTCCGAGAGTACCTTCAATCAACGGTTGATATACTGATCAGAACAGTCGAGTAGTTTCTCCTACCTCTGAAATGCTCTCGCGTTAGTTCGGTATGGTGCCCAACAGTAATTCGCCAGACGGTTACTATATGTTACGGAGCCATACTTAAGATCTCAAGCCTAATCAACCCATCTGTAACTACTTCACACAGCCGGCCCACCTAGACGGCCTACGGAGAAGCAACCAACGAGAATCAATCGCATCCAGAAGTGTTCACTGGAGACATCCATCGAGAAGTTACCACGCCGGGAGACCAAGAGAAGAAGATAGAGTGACAACAAGTGGGAAAAGTGTCGAGTGAACAAAATAAGCAGAGTTCCCCCAAAAGTGGCTTAAATACGTATAAATCCGCACCAGTGTTAATAAGCGGGCCCTAAAGCTACGAGCTGTACTCCCATACAGTACGAGTGATACAGA
The DNA here is from genome assembly GCA_032716605.1 of Paralithodes platypus. Lineage (NCBI taxonomy): Eukaryota > Metazoa > Arthropoda > Malacostraca > Decapoda > Lithodidae > Paralithodes > Paralithodes platypus. The sequence continues at coordinate 44,652,140 of CM064567.1, read as the reverse complement.
TCAATAATTTGCCATCCACCAGTGAATCCAATTTGAATTAATACACTTTTAACCTATTTTTGATGCTTCAGCGACTCTGCCGAAATTTACCAGAGTGCGAAAAAATATTTCAGAGTCTACCAGTGACCCCCCCTCATTTTCTATACCACCCAGCTGCATAACCTATGGGGTTACTTGACCTTGAACTTTAAACACTGTGACATTCCTGAAAGAAAGTGACCGTGGTCACTACTAGAAACACTTTTCCATCGTCTACCCCAGTGTCTTAAAACTATCTCAAAGATTTAGTGAAGTTGGTCAGTAATAAGTGCTCCCTATCTAGCTCCGTGGCTGTGCTAGGAGTCAGTAATAAAATTAAGTGCTATTCACTGGCAGTGATAAGTGTCCTATTTGTTCAGTTCCAGATTATTTCTCCAATATAGTGCAAGAGAAATAAAGCTGTATTATTAAACCATATCTTGTGATATACTTATCCTCTGTTTTCCTTTCATATTATATGTACGTATTTGAACTTGGAAGTCCCAGTGGAGTAGAACTCATTATATCCAATTGTTAATCCTGCTTAAAATCAGAGCATAACAGTATATATGTATGTATGTATATATGTATGAACAGTATTGTCACAGCCATGTCATCCATTGCATCTAATAATACCCCAGTCAACATAACATAAAATAGAAACTATTGAGTTTAATAAAGTACCATTAAAAATTAACTTTAACCTGTTCAGCACCGGCGACATCTGTTCTATATTATTCTAGCACTATTTAGACGTCTTTATGAAGCTTAGGAAGGATATATGGTAGCTAAAATTATAAATTGAGATAGCCAGTAGCCTTTTCATGGGTAGACGTCCTTCCTAACCATTATAAAATCGTCAAATAGTTGCCCGAATATAACGTAAAGGATGTAGCCGGTACTGAAAGGGTTAACCCAGGAAATGCATTAGGCCTTACAGAAGGTGCAGTTTTTAAACGTGTAAAAAGAACCCTTTAACCCTTTCCCTGCAGGTGACATTCTGGAACGCATAGGCAATTTACAGCAATTTCCAGGCTTTAAAAGCCTGTAAAAGCCGTAGAAATCGAGTGTCAGTGGGCGGGAGCGTGAGGGACCTCCCTCCGACCCTCAGAGCAGCCAGCCGCTCACTGAGGGGGACTGTGTCTCGCGCGGGTGTCTCTGAACAGTATTGCCGAGCGAGTGAGAGCTAATAATTAGCGAGTTTTCCCGAATGTCTATGGCAACGCTGCAGGTGAACCCCGCCACCTACGAAGCTCGTTCTGGTTCATTTTGAAGCTATTTTTGCCTAGGTACGGGCGGATGGGGAAAGCCAGTTTACCCACTTATATCACCGCCACTTTTGAGCTTATTTATTCTTGTCATATGGTAGCTAGAGGGTTCAAATATTATATAGGATATACCTTATGATGTTGCCCAACAGTGGCAATACTTGGTAATACCCAAGTCTAGCCGCAGTGGGGAGTGGGGAGAGAGAGCGCAGGAGGAGGGAGGAAGTGGAGGACTGGGCCACGAGACTAGCCAGTTGTCTTTTGTAGTAAGTGAGTATCGGACGTACCTTGTCGCCTAGCAATGTGTATCACTCTCCTACTGCTCCCCATGGCATAGTTGACTCCCCACCAAGTGGGGAAGAGGAGGAGGAGGATGACCCAGACCCCATGGCATTCCTCAAAATTCCGCCAGGTCATCGTAGGGGTAAGAAGAGGCAAGAGACGAGAGAGTGTTTCATGTTGCTACGTACACAACAAGCCAGGCGTATGTGGTACACTGGTCCTCCCCCACTCCCCCAGTAGCCACACGCCAGCCTTCACCACCACCTCCTCTGTCTCCCCACTAAAAATACAATGTCAAAACCCATATATGTAAGTCAAAAGTGCCTAAAACAATGTGTAAAACTCGTATTCTAACTATAAAACTTATGCTAAAGTATAAAATCAATAAACAGTGCATGAGAGAGGCATTGAATGAAAGGGAAAGTATGGGGGAATCGGCTGTTGGTCAGCTGGCCTTGTGTGTAAGTGCATTAGTCCAGGACCCAGATGGCCGCCAGTTGCCACGGTAACTTGGACGCGCGCGGGGCTTGCCACTCGTCGGTACTTATAAAACTTGAATCTATGCACTTATCACACTGTAACTACACTTAAAATGACATTATGTGATACATGTTGCTAATATATGAGCTATGAAGGCACACATGATGCTCGGGTGGTGTAAATAACCGTCACTTGAAAACTGGACGCATCGTACATCTGCCATGCTGCCGCGCTCAGCTGTGGCTTTGCGAGCAGGAAGCTTGAAGAGCGCCCAGCACCAGCTTGTGCTGCCCCCCCCCTGTAGGACCCCCAAATGACCGAGGTGATTTTTTTTTTTGGTGTTTTCATTTTTCACCTATTTAAGCTATTAAACAAATTTACAAAATCGGCTGGTCCCACAGCGTGCTTTTATTATTAATTAGCTGGTGCTCAGTGGGTTAAGGGGAGGTATTTAGTGTGTTCCCTAGACCTCCATCAAGCTTAACATTACAGCCCCTGGACCACCTTTTATAGATAAATTTGTACATTTTTTGGTAGAAAAATGTCCCAGCCGATGGGCGGTACCTCTAAAATCACAGGCGTGCTAACGCTCACCAGGAAGAAATCAACACCTAAAAATTGACATAAATGGGGCGAAAGTTCTTAAAATCACCAAACTAATGGGACGAACGTCTTAACATTTCAAACCAATGGGGCTAACCATGAGGGAAAGAGGGGTCCAGAAAAAACTCCCTCAAATGAAAATGTCCTCTTAACTTCAATCCTAAGTAATTACAAGGCTATTGAGTCACAAATTTTAGTTATAAATCATGTTACCTCTTGTTTAACCTTAATCTTTCTGAAGTATCGATATATACACTAGCAGTTATATACACTAGCAGTTATATACACTAGCAGATATATACACTAGCAGTTATATACACTAGCAGTTATATACACTAGCAGTTATATACACTAGCAGTTATATACACTAGCAGTTATATACACTAGCAGTTATATACACTAGCAGTTATATACACTAGCAGATATATACACTAGCAGTTATATACACTAGCAGTTATATACACTAGCAGTTATATACACTAGCAGATATATACACTAGCAGATATATACACTAGCAGATATATACACTAGCAGATATATACACTAGCAGTTATATACACTAGCAGTTATATACACTAGCAGTTATATACACTAGCAGTTATATACACTAGCAGTTATATACACTAAATAATAATTCCAAAGAGAATGTACACAAAAATCCTGATAAATCAAATATAATTCTATTTTCACTATGATTTACAATATCTGCTGCACAACTAAGCCATCACCCTCTAGTGCAGGGGTGTCAAACTCATTTACTCTGGCGGGCCAAATTTCACACGGTACAATACTGTAGGGCCGCATTAACCCCTTCTGTACCGGCGACGTCTTTTTATATTTTATTGTAGCTATGTTTAGAGGATTTTGTGCAATTTAAGAAGGATCTGTGGTAGTAAAAAGGAATAAGTGAGATTGTTCGTAGCCTATCAATTGCTGGAGGCCCTTTTGAAACTCAATATAATCGTCAATTAGTTAAAAAGACGTTGCCGGTGCAGAAGGGGTTAATGTAGCTGGTCAACTATTATATACCGGTAATGCCTCCATCCGTCCTAATATAAATTAAAATAAATGCTTCATATTAACCAGATTTAATAATTTCAGAAAATATTCAAAACACAAACAAATATATTATTTAAATATGAATTTACTGAAACTGTGCCCACCTGTCGCACTAATTTACGAAGATCCCTCACTGACCATGGATTGACAACACTGGTTTGCCATTTTCCCAAGACTTATCAGGCGTAATGTGTTAGTACAGGAGATAGACCAGTGACCTCTCTCTCTCTCTCCCTCTCTCTCTCTCTCTTCCTTTATTCCATTTACTACTTATTATCAACTATTTTAATACAGTGACGACCGCCAAATTATTTTGTTCAAATTAGGAAGAACCTCAGAGAGAGAGAGAGAGAGACCGACAAACCAGTCCAGACAGACAGAGGGAGAAAGAGACAGAGACAGACAGATACGGAGAGAGAGAGAGAGAGAGAGAGAGAGAGAGAGAGAGAGAGAGAGACAGAGAGAGAGACAGAGACAGAGACAGAGAGAGAGAGAGAGAGTGTGAGAGTGAGTGAGTTGTGTATTATCTTGGGCCTCATACTGACCATGATAGCAAGAACCGTCTCACTGGCCCAGAATTGAGCATATCATAAACCCGTTGACGATTTTATTCAGCTTAATTAAGAAGAATGTCTAAGGGTGAAAGAGTATTTAATATCCTTTAAGCTTCTTACTCTCACAAATACTTCCTAGAATTAGAACTTAAGTCAATATAGGCTAGTACCAAAATATAATATATTTAAGAAGTAATAATTATGTCTAGTATAAAAATACAATATTTTACACTACTTGGCCAACCTGGTTTGCGGGCCGCATGCTAGAGGGAGGGGGGCCGCATGCGGCCCGCGGGCCGCATGTTTGACACCCCTGCACGGTCTAGTGGGGTGAAGCTGAACGGTCAGGCTATGGAGGTCGTCAACTTTTTTAAGTATCTGGGCAGTGTGTTGAGTAAAGATGGGACTATGGATGAAGAAGTGCGGGAGAGGGTACAACAGGGGAAGAGGGTTGTAGGAACGCTGAAAGCAGTAACAAGAAATAGGGTGGTCAGTATGGAAGTGAAGAAGTCCTTGCATGACAGTGTGGTAATCCCGACACTGACTTACGGAAGTGAAGCATGGACGTTGGTTGAGAGACTTAGACCAAGAGTGAGAGCAGTGGAAATAAATTACTTAAGAAGTGCGTGCGGAGTTACATGGAGGGATAGACAGACTAATGAAGAAGTAAGAAGGAGGTGTGGTGTGGAAGTAGATGGGCTGGAAAGTGTGAAAATGAACAACTTGAGATGGTTCGGCCATATGGAACGTATGGAAAGCGAGAAAATGACTAAGAGGGTGTACGAGAGCGAGGTGGAGGGACAGAGAGGGAGAGGTAGACCGAAGGAGAGGTGGAAGGATGGAGTGAGGAAGTATATGAACGAAGGCGGTGCTGGTTGGGGAGAGGGGCGTCGACTGACTGGGGACAGAGGTGCATGGGGGCGGTTCGTTCGTGGCCACCCCTTCGGGGATCACGGCGTCGGGCAATAGATAGATAGATAGAAAAACAAATTATATATGATTGCCGAATTCATCTCTGTATCTCAATAACTATATTCACAAGTCACACTTATCTTCCCTCATCGACAAACAACACATCCGAGACGCCGGTAAAGAGAAATTCAAAACCAGAAAAATAAACTAATATTATTGTGAAGGGAATGTAGGTGACAGAGAACGAGAGTCTTTCCCTGATACTATGACCCAGAATATAAGATTGGCGACATGGCTGTTGTTGGTTACCAGGTGATTGTCACCCGCTTGTACATTGCCGTTAAGGGGGAATGGTTCACTATTTGGTCGATTTTGTTTTCATTTATTCAATCGTTTTTTGTTTTCTAGTTTTCTCCGTAGACCTCCATCAAACTTTAAAAAAAACATCCATTAGATCCCCCTTCTGGATTAATTTGTACAATTTGCGGTAGAAAAATGTCCCGGCCGAAGGCCTGTTCTTCCAAAATTACAGGCTCACCGTCGTTCGCCAGGAAAACAAATCGACACCTACATAGTTCGAAAGGTCTCAATATTGACAAAGAAATGGGGCAAATTTCTTGAAACCGACAAACTAATGGGGCAAAAATTTAAAATCTGAAACCTAATGGGGCTAAACATGAAGGAGAAGGGGTACCAGAAATACAACCCATCTCCCCTTAAACCAAGAAAGGGACCATACGTGTGTGTGTGTCTATCTGGTTTTATTGCTGCTAGACTTTTGCAGAGGCAATGTAATATTATGGCTGAATATGGAATTACGTATTATGATCCGGGAAAAGAATCTCTGTCGTTGATTAGTCAGTACTAATTAAAATATATATATAAATAGTATTATTATTATTATTATTATTATTATTAGTAGTAGTATTAAACTTTTTCGTCTGTCTTTCTTCTAACGTCTTTCCTTCTTGCTGGAAGTTTGCTCTTATTCAACCTGTTCCAAAGAAGGGTAACTCTCAACTCTCTCAACTCTCCAACTATCGTCCAATTGCTCACATGTCTTGCATCTCTAAAGTTATTGAAACAATTCTTAACTTTCAACTTCTTAAGCATTAATATTCCCATAATCTACTTTTTGATCGCCATTATGGTTTCCTTAAGGGTCGCGCTACGGGTGATTTTCTGGCTTGTCTTGCTAACTCTTGGTCATCCTCCTTTCGGGACTTCCGTGAGAGTTTTTCTATTGCACTAGACATATCGAAAGCCTTCGAAAGAGTCTGTCACAAGCCTCTAATTTCCAAACTAGCCTCCTTCAGATTCTATCCCTCCATCTGTGCCTTTGTCTCTAATTTCCTTTCAGACCGCTCCATAGCTGCAGTTGTGGGCGGCCATCGTTCACTTCCTCGACCTATCAACTCCGGTGTTCCTCAGGGTTCTGTCATGTCTCTAATTATCTTCCTAATATATATTAATGATCTCCTCAACAGTAACTCTAGTCCTATCCACTTATATGCTGATGACTCTACCTTAAGTCTAATCTCTATCTTTCCATCACAATCTTCCGCAAGACTATCAATTACACTTCAACAATAAACAAATCAACCCTTCATCTTCTCTCAATGTGTTCAAGGGGACAACGGGGATCAAACCCATTGTGTCTTAAGGGGGTTGGGCCGGTTTTCTGGTCCCCTTCTCCCTCGTGTTTAGCCACATTATGAATTTTCGTTTTCTAGACGTTCGGCCAATTAGTTTGGCGATTTTAAGACTTTACACCCTATTTTGTTGTCAACGTTAGGACCTTTTGGGTCATTTAGGTGTCAATGTTTTCGTGGCGAACGATAGCGAGCCTGTCATTTTTTGAATAACCAGCCTTCAGCCGGGAAATTTTTCTACAGAAAAATGTACAAATTTATCGTGAAGGGGGGTCTAGGGGGTGTTTTTTACAGCTTGATGGAGGTCTAGGGAGGAAACTAAAAATAGTAAAATCATAAAACAATAAGCAAATAAATACGCCCATCTCCCCTTAATGGTAATATGGCGTGCTAAGTTCACAATCCCATTACAGTCTGAACTTAAGTCAACTGGAGTGAGGTGATCGTGGGAGACCATAGATATTAAGACAGGACAATTAATGCATATATCACAGACATAACGTTCACAATCCCATTACAGTCTCAACTTAAGTCAACTGGAGTGAGGTGATCGTGGGAGACCATAGATATTAAGACAGGACAATTAATGCATAATTATATCACAGACATAACGTTCACAATCCCATTACAGTCTGAACTTAAGTCAACTGGAGTGAGGTGATCGTGGGAGACCATAGATATTAAGACAGGACAATTAATGCATATATCACAGACATAACGTTCACAATCCCATTACAGTCTCAACTTAAGTCAACTGGAGTGAGGTGATCGTGGGAGACCATAGATATTAAGACAGGACAATTAATGCATAATTATATCACAGACATAACGTTCACAATCCCATTACAGTCTGAACTTAAGTCAACTGGAGTGAGGTGATCGTGGGAGACCATAGATATTAAGAAAGGACAATTAATGCATAATTATATCACAGACATAACGTTCCGTAAATGCTTTTTTCAAAACATTCCATGTCTGTTGTCAGCTGTTGTTTTAATATATTCACGTATTAGGTGCTTGTTTTAGAATAATTACTACAACTATTATTATTATTATTATTATTATTTTTATTATTAGTATTAGTATTATTATCAGTAATAGTAATAGTGTCATTATTATTAGTAATCGTAGTAATAATGTTAGTAATACATCATTGATTTATATATTGAGTTCACAGTGTATCCATAAGAACATCTGCATTAATATTATATGAAGTTTGTGTACCGTTATTATATTATCCTGCACCACTTATGCCGTATTCAGACTGATAATATTCCATTACCATCGGCATCATTTTTGCTATCATGACTTTGTTGTTTGAGGAACATGAACACCCAGGCTTGAAAAATAGGTGATATAGTAATAGCTGTGTTTCGAGGCATGTTACCTTCCAAATGAGTTTTTTCTAATATCAATCGCTACAGATTTTTTTTTTTTTATGCAATAACCGATTGTTTGGTTACGTTCTGTAAAAACCAACCAAGACATGGCACTATTTGTATTACATATTGATCACATGATTAAATAAAAATGATTTTCCTAGAATTTAAATTTACTACAGTTACCAACAAACTCAATTTATTGAAGGATAAATAAAGCTCAAAAGAAGAAACCCTTAAATGATCAATTAAATGTTGGTACATACGAGACTATAATGACAGAAACACTATAATATAATTTGCCTTGCAAATGAAGACGAACAAAAAAACATTGCTCTTTTGGTTGCAACTACGTTTCAGCATCTTGAAAATGTTCAAGAAATATTTCTACCCATTACATCATCTCTCAACATGCAGAGAAAAATGTGTGTGAGAGAGAGAGAGAGAGAGAGAGAGAGAGAGAGAGAGAGAGAGAGAGAGAGAGAGAGAGAGACAGAGACAGAGACAGAGAGATAGGTGGGGTGGGGGGGGGGGAGATAAAACGTGTAACAAGACAAATAATACTGGTGACTATGGTAACATCTGACGTGTGTAATAAAACTGAAGAATTTTTCAGTAGCTTGGAGCGAATATCAAATATATGATGTGGAAAGTGGACCAGACGGTGACTTATATCAAATATATGATGTGGAAAGTGGACCAGACGGTGACTTATATCAAATATATGATGTGGAAAGTGGACCAGACGTTGACTTATATCTGAGGGCTGGTGGTCGTGACTTTATTGGGTGGGAAATATTGCAGTAGCAGCAGTTTCCACCATAAGGGAGGATGGCACGTTTTATTTTGGGGGGTCTTCAAGATAAAGTTGTACATTATCGATAGAAAAATGTCCCGGCCGAAGGCTGGTTTCTCTTAAAATTACAGGCTCACTTTCGCTCGCCAGGAAAAAATCGACACTTGATATAATTATAAAAATAGGATAACAGGTTTTAAAATCGACAAACTAATGGAGCGAACGAGCTTAAATAAGGAAGTAGGGGGACCAGAAAAAACGGCACATCTCCCCTTTAATGGAATCACCTCTCCCTCTTTATAATATCTGATGAAAGTTGCTGAAGAAGGAAAAAAACAAAACTAAAATATACACACATATATATATATATATATATATATATATATATATATATAGTTACGTATCTTGATCCTCAAGTGGTTAACTTGATGAATCTAGATAGCACAGAGATATATATTAAGGTGTCAGTCAGCTGAAGGCAAAACGAAAGTAAAATCTAATAACATTATTTCCCGTTGTTGCTTCCTTTCCTTTTGGATCTTAGGACTTGTTATCCTTTATTGACTGATACTCTTTAATTATGAAAACAAATACTGAAACTAATTAAAGTCATGTAGTATTTATAAAGAATTATTATTTAACCGAAGCTTAGTAGGCTATGGTTATGAACCGAATAAGTTATATCTAAAGAAGGACTATTAATTATATATCAAGTCTTGAAAGATAAATATTAAGGTAAGAATATTTCTGTCTCCTACCCTTTTTGAAATGAATAGATGGTTTTCTTATATCATGTCCTTGTATTTATATTTAATGTAGTTATTATTCTTGGTTCTTGTCTTACGTTAATAGTATTATATTATTATTATCAGGATTCATATCAAAGTCACATAAAAGTTAGATATATATTTAATAATTAGATAAATGTATTTCTTAACCACGTAACATTGAGGTTTGATTATGAGTAAATTAAGTTACAGGATCACTTCATAGATTCGATTCAGGTCTTACTCAAATAATATGAAAAGCAAAAATAATATTTTGAAGCTAAAATAATTTTCTTCAGCTTAGGAAATCACTAGAAGTAACATTAAAACAGCCATGTTAGTCTAAGGCGATATTACCAATATGAGACAATAGTATCACCGTACTTGTTCTTACCACCAATGTAAGCTTAATTAATTAAAAGAAAATGAAAGAACTCGTAAGTATTAATATAAAACAATAGTATTACTTTTATCATAACCCAATTACTTAAAGAGTTGCTTTAGTCCACAAATCAGTCAACTAAAATAGTTAAGTACTTAATAGTAGCGTTAACGTTAATTCCCAATCACATATCTCACTAACCAACATAACGTAAGTGTTTACACCGAACACACTTAACACACACTTATATAATCTGACTGACAGTCACAATCCCATTATAATACTTCACCCCGTCTTCCTCCAGCTGCAAGTTCACCTTCCCAACTCCAAATGTGACTGATTTGAATGCCCACTACTCGGGTCTTATATACTATGCAATGATGGTGTAGGAACGAATCAGGAGGCGGGGGACCAATCACAGGTTCTCTAGTTGCGTAGCAGGTGCGTGGCCCAATGGCGTTGATTATCGTCATAGCGTCGGGTCATCGAAGTAGTTTGCAGGGTCCCCATATGACGCACGCAGGTGTGAAGGGTTGTTTGCTGGTATGCAGGCGAGCTGGTTTCCACTCGCTGGTTCGCTCGCTGGTCTGTTTCGCCGCCTGGGTAATTTGGCACTCCTTCAACTCTTAACTCTAACTAAACACATACAGGGCTCCGTATGTCAGAATATATATATACATAAATATATATATATATATATATATATATGTATATGTATATGTATATGTATTTATATATATATAAAATAAATTAAGTCACCAGCTAGCTTTCCCTCTTTATACGTCATCAAATCGTTTTATAGGTATTATAACTAATCGTTTGTGGCATCTTTATTATTTTCTATTTCGAGGCGAGACTATTCCATATATTTGTATCACCATCATTATAAACACACACACACACACCACACACAGACATTCACACAAATACACACACACACACACACACACACACACACACACACACACACACAGGCATTTATATAAAGGTATGCACAGAATTATGTTGCCTATAGATTCCTCAACTGGGACCTACTCTTGGCAACCAATTCAACGTTATGTGGAGAGAGAGAGAGAGAGAGAGAGAGAGAGAGAGAGAGAGAGAGAGAGAGAGAGAGAGAGATGAAAAAAATAGACAGCGTGACATGAATGGACGCAGGCAGGCAGGGAAGAAAGCAAGTACATGAAACCGTAAATGGACTCACACACAGGAACAGTATATAACAGAGGCATGTGGCAGATATATAAATAACACGAACAGAGAGACAAATATAAAGAGTTTGGGAGTGGGGTGATTATGGCAAGACATGTATTAACGTCTGAAAGCAATACATGGATTTCATAAAGTAATGGTAAAAGTGGATTATGGCATGGGGAATAGATCTGAACATATATGAAAACAAAGATGCTTTGGAAATTACACTTAGATTATTCCATTTAATGCAATGACCCTAATTTAAATGTGGTTTGGTTACTGATAAACGAATGAACTCATGCCTGCTGCAAATATTTCCGACACCCAGTGCAAAATGATAAACTCAGCATAGTTGAGAATCTAAGTGCTAGGTAAGAGGCGACCTCGCTGTCATAAAGTTAAATTGAGGATGGATGCTGTCAGGGGCGGAGACACAATATGATTCGAAAGACACAATAAGAGAGACACAATAAAAAAGACACAGTATGATATGACACAATATGATAGGCAACAAGGAAGACACTCAGGAATACAGGTGAACAGGATTATAGCAAGGTCAAACGCGAAATACGACAGGAAGGCAAATGGGCAGACGGAAACACAGCGAAACAAGTAGGAAAGCAGACAAGAAAAACATGATGAAGTAATTTTTGAAATGTTGACAGAATGAATATACATTGCTCCTCCTCATATGGTGTTTATATTCATCCCTTAACCTTTTCCATGACTCCCGAGACTTTGCCAGCCATTACCATGTTACCCCTACAGTCTTTTCTATCTCGTCACTCCACCTCTTGTTTGGTCTTCTCCTACCGCGCTTTGCTTCTCTGGGGGTCCGGTCAGTTAGTCTTTTACTTCACCTATTGTCCTCTCTTCTTGCTCACGCCGCCTTTTCATTCTTGAAGCTATATATATACAAACATACCAACCTACTTTAAACACACAAGTGGAATATAGCCAGATCCTACCCTCGGCACGCCCTTCCACAGCGAGGCCCCCCATGATGCCCCCAGGAATGCCCCATCCACACACGCAGACGAACGACGCAGAGGCCCCGCCCACTCCTGCGCCTACCCCATACGCACCGTCCAGCCAACCAACCAGAGCTAGCCTGAGGTTAGCCAACCAGCGTGCAGCTAGCACACAATAAGCCCTCTCTTGATCTTGTATCGCCTATATATTCTCGACTTATCACCTTCTAACTTCACTTCTCCTTGAAAATGATGGCTGCGTCCATTGAAACGTCGGAACCCTTTGCAAACCTCCTTTACCAACTTTCTGAAATACTAGAAAAACTGTACGAAAAATTGAGAGTATCAATAAAAAACTCAATAATGCAAACTGTGCCTATTATTTTAATCTCACCTGCCTGAAAGAAAATATCCTCCCTGGCTACACTAATATCAATATATATATATATATATATATATATATATATATATTTTTTTTTTTATTTTTTTTTATGCAAGTTATTTTCATATTTAAATGTGATTTTTGTCAGCGTGTTACTATTAGTGCCTGCATTATTACCGAACGCGACATCAGAGGCGTTTAGGGCAGTTGTTCAATAAATTCCTCGAGAACGAATGAATGATGTTCGACGAGACTTGGTCAGTTCTTCCACTGGGCATCCGAAAGGAGTCTATTGATATATCTGTGTGTGAGTGTGTGTGGAAATAATTAACATAATTTTTTAAGACACAATCTTCAAAACAGGCTGAGAAATTAGTGTTGAGGATCTACTTGCCCCGGGCTAGTGACTTCTGAAACTTACTTGCCCTGACAGTTTTTTACTTGCCCTGATATATTTTAAAGAATTTCACTCGTTAAGTACCACATACTGTACATTCACAAACATGCCACCAGCTGCTATACATTGCCTATTTTATCTCCACAGTACTTATTAAGTTTTGCATCACTAATGTTTTGGAAATAACACTTGCATTTTCTATGGCACGTTGATGGTAAAAACATTGAATATAAAAGGAGGACATTAAAGGTTTCCATTTAATAACATAATTAAACCTCTCCCATTCCGGGATACGCAGGTCTTTTCAATTTAAACGTTTGTTCTCCACTCTCCCTCCCCTTCTCTTCCTTGGAATACGGCAATACCACTTTATCCCCTCACTCCAATATAAAGTAGGTTATATTTAATTTAAATTATCTTATGAATATTCCTTTTACAGTTCCTTTGGTATGGCTTTGTTTTGTCACCACGTTCCAGTAACTCATTATCATATGGCTATGTGGCCTCTGGGTACTGCCCTGCTCGACAGCTGGTGCCTACACGCTCTCCAATAACAGACTTCACGTCTATAGCCGTATTTAAATATATAAATTGGATAAGGCGAAAAACATTTCTAGGAACAGGCTGCCTTAATCTGTCCCATATTTGTATAATCACATTACAAATTCATAGTTCATTATTGATGTATATTGGATAAGGCGAAAAACATTTCTAGGAACAGGTAGCCTTAGTCTATGTCATATTTTAATTGAATCACATTACAAATTCATACTTCATCATTGATGTATTACGGTTTACGGCTATACTGAATATGAAACCACACCACTGACTTAAGGAAGATTTGTTTGTCTGTTACAAAAAACCTGATAATTCGAACACGGATAATCCAAAAATCCCCTTAGCCCGATTTTTTGAAGATAATAATTAATTACAATAAACTTGGGAAAAATAGAAAAAATTATAAAAATGCCCGCCAATATCGACGAAGTGGAGACATGCTTAGGTGCAGACGATGCCAATATGCTACCCCCAACCAGCATTTATCGATTTACATTAATTATCGTATAACACATTGATCACAGACCAACAACTATGCCACCAACACCATCTACAAGCTTAACAAGTATCCCCAATTCAATTCAAGTTAGTAACATTACGAAATTCACGGCAAAGCAATAACAACACATCTTAGGCCATGTAATCATAGGATTTACACGGCAAAAATTTAGCCTAACTTGTTTATGTTATTGTATCCGATAAAAATCAATATTGACAGCATAGTATTCGACAACCGATCAGCTGTTTACTGTTTACTTAAGGGTCACCGCACACCGAGTAACGTTGGTTGGTTGCCGCAGCAATGATTTCATACATACATTATATACCGGTATTTGAATAATTTGATATTATATGTTTACTATTATTTATTTTATTGAAGCGTTATGTAAGGAAGTATTACAAACAATTCACTTGTCTCCCGGGCAATTGCCGGGCAGACTTACGTTGAAAATCACTAGCCCGGCTACATATCCAGGCTAGTCCGGGCTGCCGGGCTATACCTAATTTCCCAGCCTGCTTCAAAATAATGCAGGAATCTTGATGGGAATTCTACAATTTACCATCAGCTGCAAATACAGTATAATATATAGAGTATACTTCTCGGTTACTCGGTGACTGCACACAACACTTTTGGAGATAATTTGGTGTTTCTAATGGTTAGGGTGGCCTGGCACCAACAATATATGGTTGTATTTCCATACTACATCACAGAATAACACATTGTTGTGGCTACATTCATCGTGCCATTATAATCATGCCTGCTTACCTCTTGTAACGAAACTTTCAGTGTGTCTGTCTGCATGCATGTCTGTCTGTCTGTTGACAGAATACAGTGTATGTTGAGAATGAATAAATGTATTTCGACAATACTTAGTCATTTTGTAACCGAAAAGATCCTATTAAGGGGAGATGGGCAGTTGTTCTGGTCCCCCTTCTTCCTCATGTTTAGTCCCATTAGTTTTCAGATGCTATGACGTTCGGCCCATTAGTTTGGCGATTTTAAAACCTTTCGCCCATTTTTTTTCAATATTAAGACTTTTCGTGTCACTTAGGTATCGATAATTTCCTGGCAAGCGATACGAACCAGTAATTTAAGAGAAACCGGCCTTTGGATGGGACATTTATATCGAAAAAATTTCAAATTATTCTTGAAGGAGGGTCTTGGGTTTTTTGTTTGTTTTAAGTTTGATGGAGGTCTAGGGAGAAAACTAAATAAATGATAAAAATATATATATGAATGAGGAAACAAATACGCCCAACCCACCTTAACGTCAGCTGGTAAACCAATAGAGTCTCTTTGGGAACTACATAAACACAATGACACACATATTAATATATTTGACGACCTTGTTAGAACTAGGCCTGGGAACTGGGAACGCCTACTGTACCGGCGAAATCTATTTAATATTATGCTACCTATATTTAGACGGTTTTATGCAGCTTAGGAAGGATCTGAGGTAGTAAAAGAGGTTAAGTGAGATAGTTCGAAGCCTCTAAATTGCCTTAGGCACTTTATAGACAAAATATAATCGTCTAATAGACTGAATCAAATCGTGTAATAATAGCCAGAATAAAACTAAAAGGACGTTACGGATACTGACTGGGTTATGCTATACCTTCAACGCTTGTATTGCATGTGACTATGTTCTTGTTATTTATATTTTAGGTTGGTCTTCAATACTTAATAACAATATGTTTCAACCTATCTCTCCAAGTGTGTATTGTGTACTTTAAGTAAACCTCTACTTGTCCTAATCTCTTATATCTTGCTTTATTAATTTTAGACAGATCTTTAACCCAGTCAGTACCGGTACCGTCCTTTTAACTTTATTTTGGCTTCAATTAGACGATTATATTCAGTTTAAAATGGGCCTCCAGTAATTAACAGACTTCCAAATATCTCACCCAAGCCTTTTTACTACCTTCTCGAACTGCGAAAAATCGTCTAAATATAGCTAGAATATAACTAAACAGACGTCGCCGTTACAGAAGGGGTTTAATTGTTACGGAAATGGGTTAGAATATCAGGTCACGTTCCGTCCATGCAATACTGTATTTTATCCAACCTGAAAACAAACATCTGGTACATTAACATCTCCAGTCACTCACGTTTGTTCTCCTGCCAGCTCTTTTAATCTTTGGCAGATCAAACTTTTACGGAAATAAATTAGCAAATCGGCTTAGGCCTGAGCAGCAACTCCCCGCCGTGTTCCGAGGAAGGGAAAGAAAGCAATATATATATATAATATACTGCATACCCACCACTTGCCAATTTGTCACTTCTTTCATTAATTGCATAGAGAAGCTTAGTGTGAAGGAACTATCTGTTCCAGAAAGCAATCCAATATCAGAGGGAGAATTATTTATGTTTATTTTTTTGGTTTTTTCATTGTACTACAGTTCGAGAAATGTTGATTGTAAAATAATACAATATTGGTATATCAAATTAAATGGGTAATGATCGCCGATTTCTCAGTAGCATTGTTGCCTGGGTGTTTTCATGGGCAGTGTGTTATAATTGGGATGAAGGAGACGCACAGTAAGACTGTTTGAAAATATTGTCCCCATACATTAAATTATTAATATTTAGAAACTTAATCCTTTAGAGGGCACTCTTAGAAATAACAATGATATAAAAAAATCCTCTTACTATGTTAAAACACAAGTGTTTCTAAGACATTTTTACTCCTGTGCATTTTTCTTATTTATCATTTGGAATACGGGAATCAATTGGGAATGAAGTGGCCCGTGCGGGCTATCTGCCCGCAACGCCGGTAACCATAGATGTCCTTTCCGGGCTACTTTGCCCGTTACAGGGTAGTTTTGTTCCCTATTTTTATACAGTGTTTACATATTATTTTATGCATTTTTAAGACTTGTAATTTGTATAAATATATAATATAACCTAGCTTATGACTTTAACTTACAAACTAGAGGTTAATCAAATAAATTGGATTTTTTTTATATTAATTTAATTATAGAAAAGTACATAATTAGATATCAAAATATTACTTATATATATATTAAAATATTTATACTCTACTTACATATATAGCTGAACTCTCAAGGGGTTTGGAAGGGTAAGAAGCAGTTCCTTGCGTCCGAGAGGCAGAGGGCAACCTGGCAAACCGTGCAAAGCCAACGTGACCGATGTATGTCACCCTTCTTAGAGCAGTGCTTGCACGTTTGCCTGTTGGTAACGAATATGGGCAGGTGGGGCTTGGAATTGTTGAGTCTTTTGTCGAGAGATGGTAGTGAACCTCGCTGGCCTCGCTTGGCTAATGGCAGAGTCTCGCTGTCCATCGACTACCTGGTTACCCTGGATGCCATGGACTTTTGGCATCTGCCAAACCTGGATATATCAAGCCTGAATAGCTTGAGGGGCATTGGCTTTTCCTTCAACGCCATGCAGTCCCTCTTGTAGAGTATCTAGGCGTTGCAGATGCAGAGATCCAGGGCGTAGCCAAACAGCCGGATGTACCACCTTCGGGCCCTCATAGGTGTCTTGTAGAGGTGGGTTAGCATGTCCGACTTGTCTATCCCGCCCATCTTACTGTTATACTCCTTTATGACCTTGGAACAGGGAACTTCCATCTTCTTCTTGGCCTTCCTGTCGTACCTCAGGACCATGTCAAGCAGCTCTACACCCTCGTCAGTAGACAGGATCGTCACTATCTTGTTATCCTTCCACCGAAGGGCTAGGATTCCCTCCGTGGAACAGAAGTCAGTGGTCCCTTTTGGAGTGCTGGACTTTTCCATGTCCTTGACAAAGGTGAGAGGAGGTTTGCCAATCCTGTTGACCCTTGCCGTTCCGACGTACCTGCAGCCATAGTGATCCCTCAGGTACTCTACTAAGGCAATGCTGGTAAAGAAGTTGTCAGCATAGATGGCAGATTGCTCCGGGCTATTGAGGGTCTTGACAAGGACAATGACAGTCTTGGAGCTCATCAGCAAACCGGATTCCTCCTCTGATAGCGCAGTTGGGTGGCAAGGGAAGGTTGGCTCTCCCTGATACATAAGTATATCATGGATAAAGCCATCAATGCTGCCCCTGCAGAAGAGTTTAAACCCCCACTTGTCCGGTTTGTTTTGGATGAACTGCCGCAGGTTGCCCGCTCGTGTGCCCTTGTACGCCACCATGACCTCGTCCACTGATTGTGTCGGAGTGTCGCTGATTTTCAGGAACTGTGCTGTGATGGCATTGAAGATGGGACGTATTTTGTAGAAGCGGTCATTGGAGGCTCGGGCAGGCTCATTGTTGTTGAAGTGGAGTAATGAGCGGATGAGGCGGAAACGCTTGGACGACATCATCTCGGCAACCTGCGGGACCCTGGTCATCACTCCCCAATAATCCTCTATGGCAGGCAGGCTGCAGATACCCATGTAGAGAACTACCCCAATGAACATCAGGAGTTCATGCCTGTCGATGGTGAATGTGGTGTTCACGTCCCTCTGGCGGGCATAGAGGTTTGTCTGGTAGACAATATCGTCTACCAGATTCATGGGGAGCATATCCTGGAAGTATTCATAGGGTGAGCGAAGGCAGTCAGGTGCAGGGTGCTGGAATTTAGGGAGAGGCGGGTAACTAATGTCTTCCTTTTTCCAAACCCTTTGTGGAGCTTCCTTCTTGGACCTCTTCCTAGCTGGCTGCTGAGCAGCCTCCTCCTCCTCCTCCTTGTCGGATCCATGTTTTTCAGGGAGCTCCTGGGGACGCACTGGTGCAACATTACCTGGAAAAGAAGGGCTAGGTAAGTACTAAATACAGGTAAGATAAGTATAAGGACATATGAGGTAAGTCTAAGGTAAGTAAAAGTAAGAAAAATAGGTTTATGGTAAGTTGTGCTGGCCCTTTAAATTTGTTGTCATAAAATTAAAGGGACTGTGATGACATGTTGTGGTGGACAAGGTCATTTAATTAAAGGGATTGTTTAAAAGGGTAAATAGGCATTTACATTGTCCCTACTGCTTGGCATTTAACCCCTAACTAGCGGCCCACAACATAAGTCGAGTATAATAAATTTGGACTATCTGGCGGCGCGCGACATAGGTCGTGTGGCAATTTCAGCACGTAATGTTGCTGAGAGAGAGAGAGACAAGTGGTGGCAGGAGAGTAGCGAGCGTATGACTGCTCCAGACCACCGCGGCGAACCTACTGACATGAATCCCACCTCCTCCCTCCCTCTCTCACTCGCTACATACTGAATTGTATGGGGAAAGTACCGAATTACATGCTTTTTGCACTCGTGTTGCGCGGTTGTTGCAAGAAAACTAGCGGTCATAAAAGGATCGTTGTGGTGTCATTGGAAAGCTCTGTGTATGCCCTTTCAGGGATAGATACTTGTTTTACGTTCTGGGTCTTATTTAGGCATGAAAATGATCACGTAAACAGCCCTATTTTGGCTAAAAACACCCCGCTGGTGGCTACATATTATTTACCACCTAGCCCGCCAATAAGGTGTTAAAATACAATTAATTTAATAAAAGGTACTGTTTTTAAATGGCCGATGGTATGTTTTGATGGACATTTAAAACATTAAATGTCCACCATAACATCCTGAAATTTAAATGCCATTCAGTAAATATACAAAACATCTTTTGTACTAACCACATGGCTGGGAAAACTGTTCCTCGTCGTCATCTGTGGCCGCCGCGTAGTCAGGGTCCCGCACATCATCGTCCTGGGTATCGTCTTCCTCTTCCTCGACCTCCATGTCACTATCAGCACCCGACTGCGGCACTAGCCATCGCTGCCTCATAGCCCGCTGGGGGTAGAACCGGTTGGTTGCATGCTGGAACAACAGAAATAAGAATTAGGCTCAATAATATAAATAACCGTCATCACTATCACCATCATTATCACTAACATTATCAAAATAACTGTGAATGTGATTTATTGCCTCGTGAGGCACATCAAATCATTATATGAATCATTATATCACCATTACAATGATCAAACATATCACAATGACCATATTTCACCATGCATAATCACTATCAATATCACTATCATTGTGAAAATTGCAGTTAGGTGGTGAATACAGTACTAAAACACCATAAAAGATACATATTAATCATAGACTTTACATCATATATATCAATACTATCACAATAGGCCATTATCACCATCATTACTATCACCATCATTTTCGAGAACATTCTTACCCCGTGCGGTCGAGGTGGCACGCGGGCCATCTATGGTTGGTGGCGGAACTGGCAATAATCCCGCGCGGGACACACACAACATGGTGGAATCACTATCGTCACTTTCCTATCATGCTACACTAATTTAACCTATATCACCTTACAGAGCATTTATATATGTATGTTATGTTAGAGTATCATCAACTTACTGGCATTGGTTCGGTAGTGGGGGACTCAGAGGTGGGAGTGACTCGACGTGGACTGACGCTCTTCTCCCTTCACCACCGCGTCGCTTTCGTGAGTAGAGAGTTCTGATTGGCTGAGAATCGAGACGAGGCCTGTTGCTATTGGCTGGAGTCAACCCACGCCAACTACGTCATCAAATACGTCATCGACAGCCACGTGAGATGACGCATTTAAGTATCCCGCGCGGGCCACTTGCCCGCTAAATGGTTAATGCATTTATACATTTTATTTAGTACCCCGAGTTCAGTGTTATTTGTCTTTGTCTTTGTGCGCGGTACCTTTATAGTATGACTGGTGTGTTTGTTCACAGAAGGCCTACTGTCACCTGTTCTACTGCACACACTATTTCTTGAACGAATTTTTTGTTTTTTGTGTTTTTTAACCATCTCAATGACTAGTCTGTTATTGTTTATTATCGTAATTATGTCGGCGGGTATCTATTTATACCTATAATGTGTATATATATACAGTATATGTATATATATAAAGCACTTAAATATATATATAATGCCAGACGTTATGATTCTCGAAGAGGTGGCCACGAATGGATCACCCCCATGCATTGCTGTCAACCGTCAGCCGACACCCCTCTTACCATTCAACACCGCTTTCACGAATATACTTCTCAACTCCATCCTTCTACCTCACTCTCAGTCTGCTCTCCCTCTCTGTCCTTCCACCTAGTTCTCGTACATTCTCTTAGTCATATTCTTGCTTCCTATTCGTTCCACATGGCTAAATCATCTCAAGGTGTTCCTTTGCACACTTAGCAACATGGCCACATCCACACCACACCCCTTTCGTGCTTCTTCATCCGTCTTTCGTTCCATCCATGTAACTCCACACGCACTTCGCAAATAACTCATTTCCACCCCTCTAACTCTTGATTTGTATCTCTACAATAACGTCCATGGTTCACTTCCGTACATCAATGTCGGGAGTACCACATTATCATGCAAGGACTTTTTTACTTCCATGCTGACCACCTTATTTGTTGCTACTGCTTTCAGCGTTCCTACAACCCCCTGTATTCTGTATATATATATATATATATATATATATATATATATATATATATATATATACATATATATATATAGCCAGGTAGGATATTGTCTTGTAGACATACGAGGTTAAAAGAAGCAGCAATTGCAGTATTATTAAGGTTATATTTATTACTTCAATGTTTCTAGCAATTATTTTCTGATGTTGTTGTTGTTGTTGTTCCCCAAGCTACCTGGCCGAAGAGCCCCAAGGCCCCGAGCAAGGCCAAGGCCACAACAGAGCGCCCCCACAGAACCCTCCCTGCCGACCACAATAAAGCCTGGGTGACCGAAGCCACTCCACGGCGGGGAGCTGAGGAGGGTGCGGAAACGCCCGGGAAACCAAAGCCCCACCCAGGCCCCTGTGCCCCTCAGCAATTATGAAGAGAAAGTTGAGAGGCAAAGGAAAAATTGGACGCTTTAGCTTCCAATCTTGGTAGATTGGGAGGTCAATCCACGGAAGAGACGGCGTCACTTGAGATCTAGAAAATATATAAGTAAAAGGAACAGTCAGAGTAAGCTATGGGTATGGCAGAGATCGCTCAGTTCTCACTCTGATAGACCAGCCCATCACCACATGACTAGAACCCAATCCTCTCAGCAACAGCTAGGAAAGGCCCTAGAAAGCCGCCTTTGGCGGGGGGATAGCTCCCCTATTTCAACCCCTTTCGGGGTTGGGCTCCCGCCTATTCTCCGATGTTCAAATAGTTGGTAGAGTAGGTCTGCATAGTTGTGGCTTGGCAACAACGTTTCAACTTGGTCACAATTGATCTTCAGAAGAAGGAGTGATGAGCGATGAACAAGGGGGTCGTATTCATAGGGGTTATGTTGACCTGATGAGGGAGGTGGGTGGAGCTAATTCTAGCTCTGTGGTTTCTGATTGGTTGTGCACTGGCGCAGGGCAACACAATGGCTTTGTCTTGTTGTTGGTTGGCTAGGGGTGCCCACGCTGTTATGATGCGAGATGGAGGTGGTGGGAGGGGCATGAGGGGGTTCGGCGTGGCTGGTGGGTGGCACGGAGCTCCAGGGGCAGGGACGGGTTTTTTCATGGATGGGTGTATTTGTAGGTCTTGTGTTTGATTATTAATGGTGGGTCTCAGAGAAAGGATGTGTAGAGCTTCGAGGATAGCGAGTCGCCTCGGGTAATTTTCTTTATCAATAACAATAGTATGTTTTTCTAGGTCTGGATGGCTCAGGTCTTGTTGGTGTTGATGTTTTAGTGTTCTTTAATTGCTCCCGATTGTAGGTGTAAACTTAGCCGACAATATAGACGGGTTTGTGTCATACTAATGTATTTTTGAGCTCCACAGTTCTCAATGTTGCAAATGTGTTGGTATATGACGTGGTCGTCACTCATCAGAATTTTTCTGGTGGTGGTGGGGCAGTTCTTGATGATGATTTTGGAGGCTTTAGGTGATTTGTAGTAGATGGTGAGTCTGATTTTGTTGTCCGGATTGGTAGGCGTACGTTTATGTCTATTATATCCCTTATTATATTTTTGTCGGTTTCGTAGTCGGAAGACATATAATTCCGGCATTATAGTTTGATGGTCTCTGGGTTGTCGGTGTTGGGATTGTCTTGGCTGGGGTTGTCTTGGCTGTACCATTTATCTAATTGTTTCTGGATGGTGGCGAAAACCTCGGAGTTAGAATAACCGTTGTTAATGTGGACTTGAGATGATCTCTCCAGTTCTTGGTGGATGTCCCGCCATGTGGTACAGTGGGTGAGGGCCCTCCTGACGTAGGCAGAGATGGTGGACTGTAGATAATTTATTGTTGTGGGTGGAGATTAGGATGTCCTGGAAGGGGAGTCGTCCATTGGTTGATTCTTCGTAAGTGAAGTGGAGTCCTGAAGCGGCCATGAAACGTTGTTGTAGGTCTCGTAGTTCACAGATGTCCTTGGCTCGCACAAATATGTCATCAACATATCGGCAGTAGATGGAGGGGTGGTGGGTCTCCGGGAGCTTTTCTTCAATGATGCCCATAAAGAAGTTGGTGAAGAGAACTCCTAGGGGCCTACCCATTGCTACGCCGTCGACTTATTGGTACATATTTCCGCGTGGGCAGAATTCGAGTAGGGTCTTTATGGCTATTTCGGCAATGTCCATTGGAGTAGTGTCAGGGCATTGGTAGATGCGGCGTAGGATGAAGTCTATTGGGCTATCCACCGGTACATTGGTGAATAGGCTCTCGACATCAAGGGATAAACTTCCCCACAAATGTTTATTGATAAAACTAAAGGCGCAAGAAACACAAGATGTAGTGTTCAAATGGATTGAAAATTGTCTCAGTGACAGAAATGGAAGAGTAGGCATATACGTTAGAGCATCCATATGAATCAATGTAAGTAGCGGGGTTCCCCATGGATCGGTACTGGGGCCTGTTCTTTTCATAGTTTACATTTATGACATACTGTAAATTAGGGTCTCACCTGTAGATTAGGGTCTCACCTGTACAATCTCAAAGTTTGCGGATGATACAGAAATTGCAAATAGCGTACTCTCAAATGAACATGATGAATATATTGCAGCATAATCAAGGTAAGTTGTCATGTTGAGCTCAATATTTGGCAAATGTGTTTCAATGCAGACAAATGTTAAGTACTCCATATCGGAAACCGAAATGAGAAAGAAATCTATTCAATGAATGACACCCAGTTTAAGAGTGTAGACATAGAAACTAGTTTGAAAGTAACAATATCGAGTAACCTAAAACCCAGTCAACAATTTACAGAAGTTGTTAAGTAGGCAAACAAAATCATTTTCTTTATAGACAGGTCATTTGAGCATAAATCCATATATGTAATCTTAACTCTTTACAATTCCTTAGTCCGCCCTCTCCTGGAACATTCTGTTCAATCCTGGTACCCTTACTATAAAAAAAGATATAGACAAGCTAGAATGAGTTCAACATAGAGTTACCAAAATTATACATAGCCTAAATAACAAACCATACAAAGAGCGTCTTAGAAAATTAAATCTAGTTCCTTTAACCCAGCACAGATTAAGAGGTGACTTAATTTAAGAGTTAAAATCATCAAAGGCATTGACAATATGAATTGTAACAAGTACTTCACTATCGACCAGTCAAATTACACGCAGGAAAACGGTTGCAAAATTATTGGTAAATATTTTAACTCACGATTCTAAGAATGTCTTCTTCAATCGAGTTGTCAACTTGTGGAATGGGCTTCCCTGAGATCTTATTGACTGCAGCACCGTTGATTCTTTTGAACTTCGCCTAAACAAACACCTCGTCTTACATGCGCGACTGACTGTATTTGTAAACAAATAGTTTGTTTTTCCTTCAGATTCATCAAGGATTATTGTATTTATAAATAACTAAGATGTTATTCTCCTTTCCCCAGGTACACGAAAAATAACTTATAACTGTGTTATGTTACTAACTCAACTGTGTCTTACTAACATCTCCTAATACTGCCACGGGCATTAGTCCCAGAGCAGTACTTCCCTTTCCAGTTTTCCTTTACCCACACTAAACCACTGTTTAGACACTTGAGTATCAGTGTTTTAGAGGGCAAGAAGCCTTGAGGGGTCGATAGATCTGTTGTTGCTTGACATATTTTGTACTCCTCTGTACTTCTATCTCTTTGCCGTATACCTTCTTCCTCTCCCTTCCTCCATCTATTCCTCTGTCTCTCCTCTTTCTCTCTTCTTGCCTTCCTCTCCCTTCCTCCTTCTATGCCTCTGTCTCTCCTCTTCCTCTCTTCCTGCCTTCCTCTCCCTTCCTCCTTCTATGCCTCTGTCTCTCCTCTTCCTCTCTTCTTGCCTTCCTCTTCCTTCCTCCTTCTATGCCTCTGTCTCTCCTCTTCCTCTCTTCCTGCCTTCCTCTCCCTCCCTCCTTCTATGCCTCTGTCTCTCCTCTTCCTCTCTTCCTGCTTTCCTCTCCTTTCCTCCTTCTATGCCTCTGTCTCTCCTCTTCCTCTCTTCTTGCCTTTCTCTCCCGTCCTCCTTCTATGCCTCTGTCTCTCCTCTTCCTCTCTTCCTGCCTTCCTCTCCATTCCTCCTTCTATGCCTCTGTCTCTTGTTACGTCCTGGGATATATAAACACTGGGCTCTTTCTATTGGACTAGGTATGCGGCAACAACGGAAAACGCTAGATCCAACCCTTATCTATAAACCCAGGCAACAAACCACCCTAAACCGTCAAGAGTCCTGCCTGGACAACAAGGTATCCTATGACTCGGTTTCAGGGTGCACGCACTATAGACTGCTGATAGTCAAGCAGGCTATATAAAAGATCACACAATTAAGTTGACTTAAAGCTTCAAGGAAAAGATAGATAACGGAATTAAATTGCAGAAACAATTTAATAACGAACTAGAAGAAAGTACATTTAACGTTACGTTAATTAATACAACTAATCACCCCTGCGTGAAAGAAGGTGAAAGCAAACAGTCCTAAAAACATCGTACAGGTAGACAAGATGCGGGGCTCTAAACTGCATGTGGCTACTGTAGGATCTGATGCTTAGCAAAGAAAGTACATTACAGATTTAGAGAACTCTTAACTCATAAGCAGGAATAAATACTAGTGATAGGCCATACAGTGTATAATGGCATAGGTATAATTAAATAAAGGTAGCAACTCGCAACATAACCACATACAGGTGTGCTTCTCACTCTTAGTCAGGCAAGCCTGCTCGGACAGAGTCTCTAAGCCACACCCTGACTCGCAATGCTCACAAAAACGGTAAACTGTGGCACAATAACAAGCATACAGAAATAATAAACCCCTAGCTGTTAATCTGCCAGGTGGCAGAGGTCTAGCTGGAAGGATATAGGCTTCGGATACCCGGGCTGAGCCACCTGCTCTAGCCTAGGGACGTTCCCAAGTCTGTGCGCCAAATTACTCTAATTGAAAGTGTGCTCTCTAGAGAGACTCAGATCCCAAGTATCTGACTCTCTCCTGGCGACCCTAAAACAAAGCAAGACGTGCTAGCACAGTGCTGAGTGGACTAGGCAAGGGCCCTCACACAACACAACACTAGACACATAGGGACACAGACAAGAAAATGCCCCCAGACTCCCATGGGTATCCTAGTAAAGTCGTGCGGGTCCACAGGACTCGCACACGCAGACTTTACTTAAAGGATCGCAAAAAGCCTCCCCTCCGGTCTAGCCCCTGCTAACCTGGCACAAGAACACACTAGCAAGCATGAAACCACCAAATATGAGGCAACAAAAAAGCTTCCTAGGTCTCATTAACAATTAAATCTCTGCATAAGGCCCAAAATCCTATCTAGTTATCTGAGATCTCGTCGTTAATAAAATAATAGATATAAGGTCTATCAAGGGGATGGGATAATTAAATAGATTGGTGAAGTAGTGGAATGAAGGTATACAAAGTAAGAGAGAAAGTTTCTAAGTGGGGTTGAGAGGGATAGATATCAAGGGGGTCCGAAGGGTACGACAGTGAAGTGAGCTCTGAGTCTTGAATCTGTCTGGACCCCTCCCTAGGCATGCAAAATACATCCCATGCTGGCAACACTCAACACAGTTGCCGGGTCAAAATCCTCTACCCCTGGCGTGAGTCGAACTAAGCCTAACGT
Organism: Paralithodes platypus; assembly: GCA_032716605.1. Lineage (NCBI taxonomy): Eukaryota > Metazoa > Arthropoda > Malacostraca > Decapoda > Lithodidae > Paralithodes > Paralithodes platypus. Next base: position 44,624,985 of record CM064567.1, on the reverse strand, counting down.
TGCAATCAAATTGGCAACATCAGGCTCGTCCCAAGCTAGACTCTCCGCGCGAAGCAACGTCCACCAGCCGGTCTCTCTTTCCCGCTCGTCTCCTCCCACTCTCACTAAACTTACATCTTATATATTATAATGAAACAATCAACTATCGAGAATAAAATATACTAAGATGCTTTGGTTAAGAATAAGGGCAGCTACAAGCTGTGAAACAACATAAGAATATCCCAGACATTAGTTACATTGTCGTAGGATACATACTAAGGAAAAGCCGGCCGGCCGGCTGCCGCCAGCCGGTTTCTAAACGGCTGGGCAGCCGACGCGCGTGCATGCCCGCACGTAGCTACTATGCAGAAGCGTCACACCTCCCCCAAGATATAAGACCCTTGACTAAGTTCTTCATATCTAACAGAAAGCTTCTCATAGTACCACACACTGTTGCGACACAAGGCACTATATATAAAAAAAATGAAGACTGTTGCGCTCCACCGAGCAAGTTCAACTAACTTAGCGACAATAAGCGAAAACATTCAACTTAGATACTGCTACAACATCTTATACAAAATTCTACACGTTATAAAAATAAAGAGTTTTTATAAGGTTTTTGCTTTTTTATTTTTTTTTCGGCTGAACTACAGTGACAGCCTATTTTCCTCCACACTCAACCCTCAATCCTGTGGCAGTCTAACCAACATCATCCACCCTTGATAGACAATCCGCTATCACGTTATCAGAACCGGCAATATGGCGTATGTCCAGATTATACTCCTGAAGCATGAGTGACCACCTGGTCAGCGTCATATTCCGGTTGTGAAACTGATTCAAGAATTTCAGAGGGTGATGATCGGTATAAACCACTACGACTGGTCCGAAATCAGGAACATATACATCGAAGTGCCTGAGCGCCAGCACTATCGCCAGGAGTTCTTTTTCAATTACAGAGTAATTCCTTTGTGCACTATTGAATTTTTTACTGTAAAAACTCACTGGATGTTCGATACCTTCATCATTTGTCTGTAACAAGACAGCCCCAGCCCCTACGCCACTGGCATCAGTCGCCAGCTGAAAAGGTCTGCTGAAGTCCGGGGCCCTGAGTATGGGGTGGGTACATAACAGGTGTTTCACCAAGGAAAACGCCTCTGCACACTCAGGAGACCACCGGAACTTCTTGTCCTTAGATAATAAGTCAGTTAAAGGTGCAAGTACAGTCGAATAGCCTTTGATGAAGCGACGATAATAGCCTATCATACCTAGAAACCGCATGATTTGTTTCTTAGTCGTAGGCTGGGAAAACTGATCGATGGCTTTGATCTTTGTCTGTGGAGGGCACACCTGACCCATCCCCACCTCGAACCCCAGGTACAAAACTGTGGCTTTGACAAAATCGCACTTACCCAGGTTTACCACCAAACCTGCTTCATTCAGTTTATTAATAAGCTGTCTGATGTAAGCACAGTGACTGTTAAAATCATCGTCTTATATTATGACATCATCTAGGTACAACGTACAGATGGGAATGTCGGCTACAATGTCGTTCATTAATTTCTGAAACGTTGCAGGGGCATTTTTCAGCCCAACATGGCAACGATATGTGGCACCGTCCACCACAAACCCACACACCTCTCGCGCTCGCTCAGACAAGGGCACTTGCCAATAACCCTTAACAAGGTCTATCTTAGTGAGGAACTTGGCCTTTCCTATCTTATCCACACTGTCGTCCACGCGAGGGAGAGGGTAGGCATTTGTGGGGGTTAAACCATTCAACCTGCGGAAATCTATACAAAACCGCACCTTGCCATCTGGTTTGGGCTGCAGTGTGACGGGGGAAGTCCACCTTACTGCACCCTCGGAAATCAGCCCACGTTTCAGCATATAATCCAGCTCTTCCCTAAGTGCTGGTAATTTAATAGGGGGAACACGGTATGGCACTGATTTAAAGGGCGGGTGGTCCCCAACATCGACATCGTGCACCGCTTGAGTAGTGAGGCCAGGATGCTCCGCGAAAACAGCTGGGTTTGAATCAAACAAGTGCTGCACAGCTACACGCTGTTGCTCAGGCAGGTGCAATATCAACTCGTGAGCCACTTGTCTAGAATTCCGCGCCCACTGATCCGCGGAAACATGACAATCCCAATTATCCTCCCCCGCAGCTTGACTGTCCCTTCCTCCTTCTCCACCACGATCGCTGCAGATCAACACCGGGACAGTGAGAGGCTCGGAGGGGCGCCTCACATACTCTTTCATCAGATTTACATGGCAAAGTTGGTTCTTTTTCTTACGATCAGGAGTTGCTACTAAATAGTCGAAATCAGAAACCTTCCTTACAACCCGATACGGACCAGAATATCTGGCAGACAAGGGGTGTCCCACCAGAGGCAGTAGTATCAGTACCTCCTGATCTACTTCAAACTCCCTCAGCTTCACGTTCTGGTCGTATCTGTCCTTCATCTGAGCTTGTGAACTCTTAAGGTTCCGACCTGCTACCTCCAAGCTCTTTAGCATTCTCTCACGGCTTTCAACTACATACTTTAGAAGCGAGCATGGCTTTGTGACTCCATCCCAGATCTCCTTGACTATGTGGAGGGATCCCCTGACACTGTGTCCAAAAACCAACTCGTTCGGGCTAAATCCCAAGCTCTCCCCAGGTACTTCTCTCGCAGCAAATAAAACGTATGGGAGACCTAGATCCCAGTCCTTCCCATTTTCCATGCAACAACACCGCAACATACTCTTGAGAGTCGAGTGCCACCTTTCCAAAACTCCCTGACTCTCGGGATGGTAGGCAGATGACACCACAGACACTATCTCATGTTGCTGCATGGTCTGCTTAAACAGAGCAGAAGTAAAATTGGATCCCTGATCAGACTGGATCTCCTGAGGGTAGCCATAATGAGAGAAATAGACAAGTAGGTTTTTGACAACAGTCTTAGCCATCCCGTTGCGCATGGGGTAAGAATCTGGATACAGTGTTGCTACATCCATTACAGTTAGTAAAAATTTATTGCCGGCACTAGTGGGGGGCAATGGGCCAACCATATCGATAACTACTTTGCTGAAGGGCGGCCCAATGACAGGGATGGGTTGTAACGGGGCTCTCGGGATGACCTGATTGGGTTTCCCAACAACTTGACAAGTGTGACACTGACACCCATGACACGACACTCGCCTTTAACCCAGGCCACCAGAAAAGCTTACTCAGAGCTGCCTCCGTCTTACCTGCCCCCAGGTGCCCTGCCAAAGGCACATCATGAGCTAATCTCAATAAACTCTCACGGCACACCCTCGGTACTACTAACTGGTCCACTAATCCTGACCCGCCATCCCACTTTTTCTTGGGATCCTGATGTCTCCGATACAAGATCCCCTCGGACAAGAAAAAATCACCAGGCTGCGCATCCCCATCGCTCTCCAGTTCGATAGCACCATTACCACATGCCCTGACTTCAGGACCTTCCAGCTGCAAGGAACATATATCAGCAGGTGCGAGATTATCCAAGTTCATCTTAAATAATTTATTTCCACCTCCAATGTCCCGCTGAGCCATCCTTTCCTCACGCTGCGCATAACGATGCTGTCGCAGAGTCTCTTCCTGCCCTGCACCTGCACTAACGGTGACAGGCCCCGGGGCCTCTCCAGACTCCAACATAGATGCCAATAATGAGTCGCCAAGAAACACTGCCGGCTCAAAACTCTCCAATTGACCAACACTTCCCGTTTTCTTGTGACCTTTCCTCCGCGGTTTGATAGACTGAGGTGGTGGCTGCAAGGCTCCGGATGTCTGAGAACGCGTCACAACACACGCCATGGTTTGTACGCTACACTTCTCAACCCACTCCTGTTCCTCCCTACTAACGTCGGCCGCCTTCTCGGCAACGACCAAGGGTGAAACCTTAGGAGCAGGCACCGCAAAGTCGTTGCCGAGGAGGAGGTCGACGCCCCCAACAGGCAAGTTCTCTACAATTCCGACATCCAGCTCCTTCGCCACACCATCCACCTCCAGCTCCATCCGCACCAGCGGGTAGGACTTCGTAGCATTGATCCCCTGAACTACCACCACCCGAGCAGCGTTAATCGGTCTACCAGTAAAGTTCTTTAACACCTTACGAGCGGCCTATGCGGTTTATTTATGTGTACCGCACAGCGGGGTGTTTTTAGCCAAAATAGGGCTGTTTACGTGATCATTTTCATGCCTAAATAAGACCCAGAACGTAAAACAAGTACCTATCCCTGAAAGGGCATAAACAGAGCTTTCGAATGACACCTAAACGATCCTTGTATGATGGATAGTTTTCTTGCAATAACCGTGCAACGCGAGTGCAAAAAGCAGGTAATTCGGTACTTTCAGTACATAATTGAGTATGTAGCGAGTGAGAGAGGGAGGAGGGAGCTGAGATTTGTGTCAGTAGGTTCGCCGCGGTGGTCTGGAGCAGTCATACGCTCGCTAGTCTCCTGCCACCACTTGTCTCTCTCTCTCAGCCACATTACGTGCTGAAATTGCCACTCGAGTTATGTCGAGCGCCGCCACATAGTCCAGCTTTATTTAACTCGACTTATGTTGCTCGCCGCTAAATAAGGGTTAACAAGGTCTGAGAAGCCCCAGTATCACGCAATAGCTTAACTCCTCGCCTTTCGCCAGCCCACCTCACAAAACCATGCCCTCTATGACACCCAAAGACGTCGCGGACAGGGTTCGAGCCTTCCGGACTCTTGAACACAGGCTGTGTCCCAACCTCTGACGAACTACCCTTGGCAAACTCAGAAGATATAGGCGACACCCCTATGCTGCGGGCCAATGACACAACCTTGTTTGGTGGCTTGTTCGGACAAGCATTTGCAAAGTGACCCTCCTTGTGACATTCAAAGCACTCTTTACTCTTTGGTTTCCCTTGGGAGTGGGAGGTACCATTAGACTTCTTATACGGGACGGTATTTGGTTTATGTTCAGTTTTATTGTCAGTGCTAGATGGTTTTGTGTATTTATGTGTATCAAAATTCTTGGGAGGGGGAGGGGTACGATCCTTTGCACCCGACTCACTCCTAGCTGCTGCTCCGCACCCTCGAATTAATGACAGTCGGCGGTCAGCCATTTCTGCTGCCTCCTGGAGAGTTCTAGGATTTTTTTCCTTTATATTTAATGTTAAGTCCCCGCCTGTGCACTTAAAGAACTGCTCCAAGAGAACCAGCTCACTCAACTCCTCAAAAGTAGCTGCCCTCTCAGAACGCCGCCAATGTCGTAGTGCATCAGACAAGTCCCGGGCGTGTTCTAGGAAGGTACTATCCTTGCCCTTAAGTAACACCCCAAAACTTCAAGCGGTAAGTTTCTGGTTGTAACTCATAGGCCCGTAGCACAGCCTTCTTTAGCTCATCATAAACTACACAGGACTCTAAAGGTAGTGCGTCATACGCTTATAGCCCCTTTCCTAGGAGTCTTGATGAAACTAATGCTGCCCACTTTTCCTGAGGCCACTGGTGTTCCTGACACTTCTTCTCAAATCGCATAAAAAACTCAGTCACACATGATTCATCGAACACAGGAACTAGTTTAAGCAGGTGCGACAATGATTGGTCCCGATGTCTGTTACCTCCCCCAATATTTCGCCCTGTTACCTCCACTCGAGATCTCTCCAGCTCCCTGTCAGCCCGATACCTAGTAGACTCTGCCTGCAGTTCAGCCTCTCGTATAGCTGTTCTCTCTGCGGCCTCAGCCTGAGCTCTAGCAACCTCAGCCTGCACACTAGCCTGTCTCTCGGCAGCCTCAACCTGAGCTCTAGCAACCTCAACCTTGGCCATCTCAAGCCGAAACAACAAATCTGGAGTCAACCCTTGAAGAGGGGAAGTTGCATTTAATGGAGAGGGTCCCTGATATTGAATTCCACGCTGCCATTGACCATCAACTTGGGGGTATGTACTAAATTCAGGCACCCTGACGTTTGATATGGGGGTAGAGTGGAGGGGGGGCTGGGGACCGGGGCCCCCAGTCGCCTCTCCACCCAGGTCTCTCCCTTCTAAACCCAATATCAAAGTCCTCAGCTGATCTTTCCTCATGCCACTTAAACCCTGGTGACCCTGAAGACCTGCCACACACTTTAAGCCATACTTATTCAGCTTCAACACCCTGGCAGCGGTAAGGGGCACCTCTAAAAATCTTCTAGCACCCTCCTCGCTATCGACTAGCTACTCCACAGGTCATTCTCCCTCCGAGCCCGTATCGTGAGCTGACCCACCACTGTGTTCTGATGTATTAGACATGTTTGTGTACTGCAGTAATTATCACGGTTATAGAATGTGCCTTATCTCCTATGCAAGTATGTATATACTAATGTTATTTAAAGTCTTTAATGTGTTATATTGGTTGCTCCCCAAAAAAAACTCTGTCCACTGTATTCCTCTAATCATAAGGAATCTCAAAACAAATGACCACTATATTCCTCTGTTCAGTAAATCCAATGCAAGGTCGCCATTTGTTACGTCCTGGGATTTATAAACACTGGGCTCTTTCTATTGGACTAGGTATGCGGCAACAAGCAACAACGGAAAACGCTAGATCCAACCCTTATCAATAAACCCAGGCAACAAACCACCCTAAACCGTCAAGAGTCCTGCCTGGACAAAAAGGTATCCTATGACTCGGTTACAGGGTGCACGCACTATAGACTGCTGATAGTCAAGCAGGCTATATAAAAGATCACACAATTAAGTTGACTTAAAGCTTCAAGGAAAAGATAGATAACGGAATTAAATTGCAGAAACAATTTAATAACAAACTAGAAGAAAGTACATTTAACGTTACGTTAATTAATACAACTAATCACCCCTGCGTGAAAGAAGGTGAAAGCAAACAGTCCTCAAAACATCGTACAGGTAGACAAGATGCGGGTTTCTAAACTGCATGTGGCTACTGTAGGATCTGATGCTTAGCAAAGAAAGTACGTTACGGATTTAGAGAACTCTTAACTCATAAGCAGGAATAAATACTAGTGATAGGCCATACAGTGTATAATGACATAGGTATAATTAAATAAAGGTAGCAACTCGCAACATAACCACATACAGGTGTGCTTCTCACTCTTAGTCAGGCAAGCCTGCTCGGACAGAGTCTCTAAGCCACACCCTGACTCACAATGCTCACAAAAACGGTAAACTGTGGCACAATAACAAGCATACAGAAATAATAAACCCCTAGCTGTTAATCTGCCAGGTGGCAGAGGTCTAGCTGGAAGGATATAGGCTTCGGATACCCGGGCTGAGCCACCTGCTCTAGCCTAGGGACGTTCCCAAGTCTGTGCGCCAAATTACTCTAATTGAAAGAGTGCTCTCTTGAGAGACTCAGATCCCAAGTATCTGACTCTCTCCTGGCGACCCTAAAGCAAAGCAAGACGTGCTAGCACAGTGCTGAGTGGACTAGGCAAGGGCCCTCACGCAACACAACACTAGACACACAGGGACACAGACAAGAAAATGCCCCCAGACTCCCACGGGTATCCTAGTAAAGTCGTGCGGGTCCACAGGACTCGCACACGCAGACTTTACTTAAAGGATCGCAAAAAGCCTCCCTTCCGGTCTAGCCCCTGCTAACCTGGCACAAGAACACACTAGCAAGCATGAAACCACCAAATATGAGACAACAAAAAAGCTTCCTAGGTCTCATTAACAATTACATCTCTGCATAAGGCCCAAAATCCTATCTAGTTATCTGAGAGCTCGTCGTTAATACAATAATAGATATAAGGTCTATCAAGGGGATGGGGTAATTAAATAGATTGGTGAAGTAGTGGAAAGAAGGTATACAAAGTAAGAGAGAAAGTTTCTAAGTGGGGTTGAGAGGGATAGATATCAAGGGGGTCCGAAGGGTACGACAGTGAGGTGAGCTCTGAGTCTTGAATCTGTCTGGACCCCACCCTAGGCATGCAAAATACACCCCATGCTGGCAACACTCAACACAGTTGCCGGGTCAAAATCCTCTACCCCTGGCGTGAGTCGAAACTAAGCCTAACGTTGCAATCAAATTGGCAACATCAGGCTCGTCCCAAGCTAGACTCTCCGCGCGAAGCAACGTCCACCAGCCGGTCTCTCTCTCCCGCTCGTCTCCTCCCACTCTCACTAAACTTACATCTTATATATTATAATGAAACAATCAACTATCGAGAATAAAATATACTAAGATGCGTTGGTTAAGAATAAGGGCAGCTACAAGCTGTGAAACAACTTAAGAATATCCCAGACATTAGTTACATTGTCGTAGGATATATACTAAGGAAAAGCCGGCCGGCCGGCTGCCGCCAGCCAGTTTCTAAAAGGCTGGGCAGCCGACGCGCGCGCATGCCCGCACGTGGCTACTATGCAGAAGCGTCACACTCTCCTCTTCCTCTCTTCTTGCCTTTCTCTCCCGTCCTCCTTCTATGCCTCTGTCTCTCTTCTTCCTCTATTCTTGCCTTCCTCTCTCTTCCTCCTTCTATGCCTCTGTCTCTCCTCTTCCTGCCTTCCTCTCTCTTCCTCATTCTCCCTCTTAGCCTCTCTTCCTCCCCCTTCATCGCTCTCACTAATTACTGCTCTTCTTGTGCATTATACCGGTTTTTGTTTTCAAACTGTTTTTAGTTCAACTCTTTCAATTTTCCACCTTATAATTTATCCACCATCATTGTCTGGCACCGGTACTGTTTCACTCTCACTCTCTCTCTCACAAATACACACTCTCTCTTTCTTTCTCTCTCTCTGTCTCACACACACAACAGGATAAGAGGGTCGTTGGCTTTCCTCGCCCCTCTTGCCAAGGAGCGACCAATTACACAAGTTAGGGCGGCCTATTTCAGTGCTCTCCCTACTGTTGCTAATTGCTCCGTAGTTAGTACCTGGACCCGGGCAATGATATACGTTCCTGTTATGTGTGTGTGTGTGTGTGTGTGTGTGTCTGTGTATTTTACCTTGGGGTGTGTGTTTGACTACATCTGAATAGTGTTCATCCATGTAAATTACTTTATCTTCTAGTTGTCTGATCTCAACTTTAATCACATGTGCGTCAGTGTGTGTGTGTGTGTGTGTGTGTGAGAGAGAGAGAGAGAGAGAGAGAGAGAGAGAGTGTGAGTGAGTGAGCGAGAGACTGTGTTTAGTTGATTGGAATGAAGTATATGAGGACACGCAGAATAAAACGAACTGAACAAGTTGAACATAAAAATACAATAAACCGTGTGGAGTGTTGCAGCTGCAGGGTCCAGAGCTTATAGTCCCTTAACCCTGGTTGCAGCTTTAGCATTACGGGGGGAGGTAGTTGCTTTTACTGGACCCCCTTCTCCCTCATGCCTAGCCCCATTAGTTTTGATATTCTAAGACGTGCTTTACGTTAGTTTGACGATTTTGAGACCTTTCGCCCAATTGATTTGTCAATATGAAGACCTGTCGTGCCATTTAGGCTTCCATTGTTTCCTGGCGAGCGATAGCCAGCCTGTACTTTTAGAAGGAAGCGGCTTTCGGCCGGAACATTTTTCTACCGAAACAATTTACAACTATATCTTTAGAGTGGGTCTAGGCTTTGTTCTTTAAAGGGGGTCTAGGCTTTGTTCTTTAAAGAGGGTCTAGGCTTTGTTCTTTAAAGTGGGTCTAGGCTTTGTTCTTTAAAGTGGGTCTAGACTTTGTTCTTTAAAGAGGGTCTAGGCTTTGTTCTTTACAGGGGGTCTAGGCTTTGTTCTTTAAAGGGGGTCTAGGCTTTGTTCTTTAAAGGGGGTCTAGGCTTTGTTCTTTAAAATGGGTCTAGGCTTTGTTCTTTAAAGTGGGTCTAGGCTTTATTCTTTAAAGTGGGTCTAGGCTTTGTTAATTAAAGTGGGTTTTGTTCTTTAAATGGGTCTAGGCTTTGTTATTTAAAGTGGGTCTAGGCTTTGTTCTTTAAAGTGGGTCTAGGCTTTGTTATTTAAAGTGGGTCTAGGCTTTGTTCTTTAAAGTGGGTCTAGGCTTTGTTATTTAAAGTGGGTCTAGGCTTTGTTCTTTAAAGTGGGTCTAGGCTTTGTTCTTTAAAGTTGGTCTAGGCTTTGTTCTTTTTGTTTAAGTTTGATAGAGGTCTAGGGAGCAAACTAAAACAAATATATATATATACAGTATATACCGGTATGTATACAAATTAATTGAATCATAAATATAATGTCCCCTAAAGCTTGTCGCTGGTGAAAATGTTGGCAGTGTTGCAAAGTTTGGTGTTATACAAAGCTTCTTGCTATTGCATTGGCTATCAGACCTGCAGTGTTCCTGATAGCGCAACGTCTGGCCGGTGGAGTTATATATTAGGTTTTCTTGTATAGCATTTACGTTCTCTCTCTCTCTCTCTCTCTCTCTCTCTCTCTCTCTCTCTCTCTCTCTCTCTCTCTCTCTCTCTCTCTCTCTCTCTCTCTCTCTCTCTCTCTCTCTCTCTCTCTCTCTCTCTCTCTCTCTCTCTCTCTCTCTCTCTCTCTCTTTCAGTGAAGAAATAGTATGTATGTATGTATGTGTGTGTGTCTCTTTATATGTACACTATATGTTTGTGTGTATGTTTGTCTATTATTTTGTGTCTGTGTTATTTGTTATGCAACGTTGTAATCCAACTCGCTTAAGTATTCATTATATAAAGTTCCTCATTTCAGATACTTAGAATCAATCCTGCCCGACAGGAACACAACTAGCAACAATAATGATATATCTAAGTTACTCAATCACGCTCCAAACACAATAAACACACGTGATAATTACACTAGTTTATTATTATGAACATAGAGGTACAGGTCAACAGGACATCCGGATCTCAACTACAGAGTATGAGTCCAATGTAGAACCAATGTGACTTGGGTAGAGTTAAAAAGGTTTTACTCCTTCATGAATAATGATGTAACTTACAAAGCTTCAAACATGATATATACAGTTATATAAGATAAACACATAATATATGATGACACTACATACACGAGTCAAGTGTATATCGAGAGGAATAATAACATAAGAACATAAGAAAATAGGAGTCTGCAAAAAGCTGATCGGCCCATACAAGGCAGATCCCTGTCACACCCAACCTCAATTACAAGGCCCAATTATAGACCCATATCACTAATACCTTGAGTACTGACCCCACCAAACCGGTCAGAGATTAACACAAGATTACGGGGGTCTGCTGAGCGCCGATTGGCCCACACCTGGTAGATCCCCCTCACACCCAACCTATCTCGTCCATATGCCTATCTAATTTTATCTTAAAGCTCCCTATCGTTCTTGATCCCACCATATCACTTGGTAGCCTATTCCACCCATCTACAACTCTGTTACCAAACCAATATTTGCCTATATATTTTCTGAAACTAAATTTATCTAATTTGAAGCCATTTGTACGAGTGATTTCGCTATCACTGAGCTTTAGTACATTTTCATGTCTCCTCTATTAATTCCACTAACCCACTTGAATACCTCTATCATGTCACTTCTAACTCTGCGTCTCTCTAACGAATGTAAGCCCAATTTCTTCAACCTTTCTTTATACGGAAGATTTCTAATATTATGGATAATTTTTGTCATTCTACGTTGTACTCTCTCCAATGAATATGTCCATTCTGTAATAAGGACACCAAAATTGAACAGCATAATCCATATGGGGTCTCACTAATGACAAGTAAAGTTTTAAGATAACATCAGCAGTTCTGTTACTCACACTCCTAGATATGAACCCGAGAATCCTGTTTGCCTTGTTACGAACGCTTATACATTGTTTTCTAGACTTCAAATCATTGCTAACAAACACACCTAGATCTTTCTCACAGTCTGAGTTTTCTAATTCCATATTAGCTAGTTTATATTTAAAATTTGTATGCATCTTCCCTATCTTTAATACCTTGCATTTGTCAATGTTAAACTTCATCTGCCATTTTACTGACCATTCGTGTAAGGTACCTAGATCCCTTTGCAGACACTCTATATCTCTAACTGAATCAATTTTTCTCCCCATTTTGGTATCGTCTGCAAATTTACTTATCCTACTAGTTATACCTAAATCAAGGTCATATATGTATATAATAAACAACAGAGGACCTAATACAGATCCCTGGGGGACACCACGTCTTGACTGATCCCCATTCTGACTTAGTACCATTTATGCTGACTCTCTGCTTCCTACCAATTAGCCATGACCTAATCCATCCTAACAACGCCCCACCTATTCCATGTGCCTCAACCTTTCTCATCAATCTCTCATGAGGGACTCTGTCGAAAGCTTTACTGAAATCTAAATATATAATATCATATGACTTGTCATTATCTACCGCTTCATACACCTCTGAGAAAAAAACTAAGCAAATTAGTAAGGCAAGAACGTCCCTGAGTGAATCCATGCTGAGAGAATTGATTAAGATAAATGTTTCTAAGTGGTTTCTCATTTTCCTAGCAATAATTGACTCTAATAGCTTTCCTATGATTGAAGTGAGACTAATGGGACGGTAATTGGATGCTATTGATTTATCACCTTTTTTGAAAATCGGAACTACATTTGCAAGCTTCCAAGCTTCTGGAACAAATACCTGTTTCTAATGAATTGTTAAAAAGAAATCTTAATGGGTAACTTAACTCATCTCTGTATTCTTTTAATACTCTAGCATATACCTCATCGGGACCAGGCGATTTCTGAGGTTTCAGTCTGTCAATTTCCTTAAGCACATCATTTCTACTTATAGTAACCGTACTTAACCTATTTTCTATACTATCGCTATATACCTTACGGACTTCTAGAATCTGTGCCAAATTTTCATTAGTGAAAACGGATAGAAACTGACTTTAATGTACTGCACATTTCTAAATAATTTTCTGTCATTTCTCCTATCGATGTTTTAAGGGGGCCTATTTTTTCTCTAACTTTAGATTTATATAGCTGGTAAGAAGCCTTAGGGTTATTTTTTGAGTCATTGGCTATCATGATTTCATAATTTCTTTTGTCTGTCCTTATACCTTTTTTAACCTCTCTTGATAGATTCTGATAGTAAGCAAGTAGGTGAATTTCGCCTTTCTTAATTTTTCGATATATTCCTCTCTTTTTTCCTAGAAGGTCTAATAGTCTATTATTCATCTATTTAGGTTGGTTCTGTGTTGATCTAAATTTTCTTTTGGGGATGTATTTATTTTGCGCATTGTGGAGTGAAGAAATAAAATGATTATATGTAGCTGTCAAATTATCCTGAGTTAAGACAGGTATCTGAGAGAGAGTATGTTCATTAGCGCACCTGGATCCACTTAATAGTTTAACCATAGGATCGACTCTTAAGGCTCTTCTTAATCCACCATAATTGACTTTTCTGAAATCTGGGATACGTGTCGTATTCTCTTTAGCCTTTCCTGTCCATTGTATGTTAAAATAAATTAATTTATGATCACTATTTCCTAGTTGGTCTCCTATCTCTACATTATTTATCATTTGTTCATTATTACTGAGAACTAAATCGAGGATATTATTACCTCTAGTAGGCGAGTCTATTAATTGAAATAAAAAACTATCCTGTACCGCCTCAATACACTCTTTTGAATCTGAGTCGCCGATTTGATGCTGCCAATCAATATTCGGAAAATTAAAATCCCCCATAATACACACATTGCTAAACCTTGATGCTATTTTCACTTCCTGCCATAAAGCTGTACCTTCGTTTCTACTCCTATTTGGTGGTCTATAAATAACTCCAATAATTATTGTCTCACTACCTTCGCTAACTTCTACCCAAACACTTTCGTTATCAGTATTTAGTCTAATACCTGATTTAATACAGCTTTTTAAAAAACTGACAAACACTGCTATTCCGCCGCCCCTCCTACTTGTTCGGTCGCGTTTAAACAAACTATATACTGGTATATGGAATTCTGCTAAACAAAATCTTGATTCTGTATTAATCCATGTTTAAGTCAGTGCTATAATGTCTATATTTTCTTTGCTAACAAGTGCTCTAAGTTCATGCATTTTGTTACATAAACTCCTACAGTTTGTATAATATAATCGCAATGAATTTATTTTACTGATATCGGATTTACCTTTATTTCTAACTGAATTCCCATCTTCTGTTACACTCTCAATATTTCTACTAGCAGTACAATTAAAATCCTGTGACTGATATTTTCTATTCCTATCTGATGTACCAGTACGGCAATTTACCCTATCTAGACAATTATTCTTACTCATATTCTCAGGCTTTATTTTCAGCGAAACCCCGCGACAATCCTATCTATTGACCTAGCTAAATTTGCCACCCCTAGCCGAGAAACTATATATAACTAAGTATATATGTGGGTAACTAAGATCATCTACTCAGGTACTCACATGTACGCGTGGCTCGAAATACAAATAGGTCGCCAGGCGAGGTTGGTGGTCAAAGTTGCCGGGTGAGAGGTTAAGGTCAAAAGTATTGCGGTCAGGCGGAATAAATATCTGATTTAGTGCAACGTTAAATCAGTAACAAAAGATATGAATTTAGCTTTACTCATGATGGTATGGTAATTAAATTTACAATTTAACTATAAAAGAATAATTGTGAATAATCTCTCACTCGATACACGCAAAATAAATTCAATCGTAAATGAGATAAAATCACACTCAATGAGGAACTCAAATACAACAAATATGTATTGAATAAATATAGCGGAATATTAGCTATAGAAACACTAAGTTTGGATGGGTTAATAAACTACTATAAATAATCAGACACAGAACGGAGTAGTGACAGATAATTAGCCGAAACGAGGGCTCATACAGGAGTTTAAATTAATTAACAAACTACTGGAAGTAAAATAAGCTCGCAGAACAAAGTAGCGACTTGAATAGCCAGAATAAAGGCTGATGCAGTAGGTTTGAATGAATTAACAAACTACCGGAATAAAATAAGTACGCAGAACTAAGTAGCGATTAAGAATAACCCGAATACAGGTTGATAAAGTATAAAATACTATTAAGACACAGTACTACGTAGTGTTTGATAAATAGCCGAAATAAGGGCTGATGAATACAGGAATGCGTAATTGGAATTCCTAGATTGGTTGCGAAATCATATCATTAACCGGGTAACGTAATTGATTGGATTATTCACAAGAACTACAATAGATTAGAAATCTTGAACATAGATTAATTCAATCTCTACGGAATGGGTTTCACTTTTAATGTGGCGAATTGTTACTATAAGTGATCTCTTATGAAAATTGGACGTAGCACCATCCTGAGTTTGAGTTTAGGTTTAAGGAAGGAAAATTGCTCTCGTTACACACTTGACTTCGAACTTAGAAACTCAAACAATAATAACACAACTGAATACAATCTGAGAGCATCCCCTACATATTACGTATAGCATCAGGTATGTAACGTAAGTAAAAAATAAGTAAAATGTTAACTTGGACGTAAAGTAGTTAAATCGCAAATAATATATAAATAATTCACCTGCACAGATAGAAGTTAGATTATCGTACTACGTGAACAAGTGGGGCAAGGAGAGTCAGGAAAAGGCCTCTAAACAAAAGTTGAAATTAACACTCGCATATTTTATATTACCATCACAATAATTCCCAAAACATAGTAACACAGAGACACTTAGGGTATGAGTGGTTAGGAGAAGTAATATCCATGAGAGGGGATCTGGACAACGTAGGACTCGTAGTTCCTCTTTCGGCTGGACACCTCTCACACACAACTAGAGATGGTCACTTCTAGTTCCTATAACACACTGCTGGGTCGCCACACTCGTTGAACTTTTTATAGGGAGAATGGCTAGCCCTATTCGGAAGTAACTCTGACACGGTAATATACCCACTAAAAGCTAATGCTAGTGGAAGGTACTTCCTCGTGTTTGCCTGTTGATCATATATTTCTGTCAGGCTATATTTGGATGATAATTTGAGTAATTGAATTCATTTCGGAATCGTAAGGTCATGGGGATTTCGATCTTTTAATTATTGTGAAGTTAATACTTGCCTTAAAATTATAACAATTATAGGAATACATGGATATATTTATGCTTTATTTCTTAAGATTACACCCATAATTTAGAAATCTTGCACGGTTGCAGGATAAATGTTTTACATGAATTCATACTTTCCCTGCTTTTACCACATTTCATGCAAGGCTTTCGTTACTCTTCCTTTATCAGCTATCGTGGATATAGCTGATTCTCTGCACTGCAGCGCTGATTCGTTCGGTCCCATCTGTGTGTAGGAAATTTAGATAGATAGGTTAAATTACTAAATCACTGGTACATGAATTCATCCCAACAATAAGTTAAATAATAATTACCAATATGAAGTATTCAATGGGTGGGTTCCTGTCCCCTTAAACATGGCTAATTCATATGAATGACATGTAGGAATATTCACATAATACAATATCAACACATAATGAACTTAGCTAGGAAGACTGGTGATGTAGGACTGTAGAGATAGATTGATAGTGGTAGTGGTGAATTCTATGTTGATTCAGAGCCGGAGGGAGGAGTTGGTTGTATGGCTGTTTCTGAGAGATTAACGGCCTGCGGCGTGTCGCTTCGCGAAGTTACATAACGACTGCCGGCTCATAATAATTATAACCTATGATTTGGTTTCATGATACATCTAGAGCTGATGTATATATTTATGCATTATAGTTAATATTTAACCTACAATTAATAATAAACTACAGTACATAAGGTACTAGCCGAAATCGTACTTACTATACAATACCGCCAAATTCAAATACCCAAATGGACTCAAAACTGTCGGGATCATCACACACTATTCCCGACATACTGCCCGCCACCAAAAACAATTTACAGTAGCTATATACAAAAAAAGGATATCAAAGATTCAAAGATCACCTTGGTTAATCTTAAATCTCCAAAGATCCACGGAACTCATAGCCACCCTCCTTTTGGGGCGAGCGCCACTGGAAGCCGGAGGAGGATCATCCTTCTCATTATCAACAGCTCCACCCTGAGGAGCACTGTCACAAGCACTCCCCTGTCGAGGTATATCAGTAAAGATACTGGTATCATCAGCAGGCAATTCTACATCCTGCTCCAATGGATATAACCTTACGACTGGGCGAGTAGTAATCCCAGTCGAAGTTTGTAATCTGGCAACCCTAATATGACCATCAATGCCCTGGAACAAATTGACAATCCTACCAAGCTTCCAATATAATCTAGGACGCTCATCATGAATCAATACGATATACCCGATACGAGGCCACCGTTGATTCGTCCTCTTGATTATATTTGAGTGACGTTCGCGAAGAGACAGCATATATTCTTGCGTCCACCTTTTCCATAAGTCGTCTGACACCTTGTTCATATGCTGGAAGCGACGACGTGTGGCGTCAGCATCCCGATACGTAGGGTCTTGTATATCCTTGTGGATTACTGACGACCTAGGAAAGGGATTAAGATTTCGTCCACGTGTTAGCATGGAAGGCGTAACAGGTAAAGGATCATCAAGATCTGCCGAGGTATAGGTCAAGGGCCTGTCGTTGACTAACATCTCAATCTCTGTCTAGACTGTTTGCAACTCCCTTTTGTTGACCAGGGCCCTCCCTAATACCTTCTTCATGGCAGACTTGACAATTCCTATTGTCCTCTCCCAAATCGCCCCGAACCATGGCGCATGTGCTGGTATAAATTTGCATTGATACTCTTTCCAGTGAGGGTAGACACAACCTGCGGGTCATCCATTATATCCTTGAGATATTTGGATGCCCCGACAACACAAGTCGCATTATCGCTCAGAATCATTTGAGAGAAACCGTTGCGACCTGCAAATCGCCTTGGAGTATGTAAAAAACCCTCACTGGATAAGTCGTCAATCAATTCAATGTGAATCGCTCTGGTTACCGCACATGTGAAGAGTACGGCATATACCTTAGTGATATACCAGGCGATTCCCTTATTTGAATCGCTCCCGTTTAGTCTACCCCGGTTACCTGAAATGGTTCAGTCCTTTGTACCCTGAACTCAGGTAAAGGAGGTAGATCAACTGGGGAGTAAGGCTTACCCTGTAATCTTTTACAGATATTACAGCTATTGTGGATCCCCTTAACCCTCCAGCACCGGCTATGTATTATATATATATTCCTCGAAACCCGGGTGTTTTGGCCGAAAAACGTCTAGGCTAGGCTACCGTATATTCGTTAATCAGACTTATTCCCGCATTCCCGCGCATCCCCAAGCGTAGCTGTGTTATTTACCTGTAGAATGGCATTAAGTAGAGCTCTCTAAGTCAACTGGTTGAGCTGTGATGATGATTTCATTGGAGATAACTTTATGGCCAAAACAGCCACTTTACACCACTTTTCGATACTTAACAACAACATACAGGCACACACGAACAAGCGACGCTCTCCTTCTTGTGGCCGGAGATGCGGGGCGTCGGTCCAGCCGGCTGTTGTTTACATGCGTCGGACCGACGCCTCGCACACGGAGCTCACAGGCTTTCAACTACAGGGGTGTTCAAGAGTCCTTCCGGGTACCTGGTATATGCTTTTTTATGGGTGTTTAAGAGCCCATCCGTGGTGAGAGGGTTAATCGCTTGTCGCATCTTAGGGTTCCACCAACGTTGTTGCATATAAGCCAGAACATAATTTACGCCAAAATGTAGGCAGATCCCATGGCATTAGCGAATCAACAGTTTGGTAATCAAATGAGAGGAGCTAAGGAGAACAGGATATTTCGCAGAATCAATAATGTCCGCCTTCTGGATCCTGCCTCTACACTTAATTATGCCTCCTTCCATAGATAATCCTAGCTGCCTTATTAAGTTTGAGGGTTTGGCCTTTGACTCCTTGTTCAGTATTTCATGTTCAGTAGGATAAGATTCATTTTGTACTAAACATAATATTATCGCTTCTGCTGATCTCAATTCATGGAGTCTGATATGCTTCGAATCTTCACTAAGGAAAGACCCGCAAGCCCGACTTCTCATGTTGTTAATGAAACGATATATCCATGCAAATACCCTTATTACTTGATAATAGCTGCCGTAACGTTCCCACTCTACCAACTTGTTATCCTGATATGTAGTACTCACAGTCGAACTACTTAACACATCATCTTGGGGCCGACTTGCTGGATCAGATATGCATTCCCTGAAATCCTGAGGCCACTCAGTTGGAGATGTAAGCCATGTAGGTCCTTGCCACCAAATAGAGGATGACATAAACTGTTGCGCCGAGATCCCCCGGGAAATTATGTCACTGGGGTTATCCTTGGTGCTCACATAGCGAAATTTAGCTGTAGGAACTAAGTTATGTATCTCATCAGTGCGATTGTAAACATTAACAGGTAACACCTTCTGGCTGTGTACCTGACAAAGTGCTATTTGACTGTCGCTCCAGACATAGACGTCATTAATCTGTAGTATGTCTGTATAAGCATCCAGTGTATACTTTATTAGACGAGCAGACAGAAGCAATGCAGTAAGTTCTAATTCAGGAACTGTAATTTTCTTAATAGGGGCTACTTTGGCCTTTGCTATAGCCAGTTTCGCTTCACTACCATTGCATAAGTATACGGCAGAACCGTACGCACTATTACTGGCATCAGCAAAGGCATGTAGATCCACCTGTTGACCACTAATAACCTGACGATCAAGTTGGACCATGCAATATGTGGAAAGGTCCGACTGAATTAACCGCCAAGTATCTTGTAGCTCAGTCGGGAGTGGTGTGTCCCAATCTAGATTTAGCCACCATAGTTGCTGTAAAAACATACAAGCACGAATAGTGACAGGCAGCAAATAACCTAGGGGATCAAACAACCTCGCCGACAAGCTTACGCAGTTTCGCTTGGTCGTAATCTCACTGTCGCATGGTGTGTGACAGAAGGATATACAATCTGTGGTAGTGTCCTATTTGTGGCCTAAATACTTCACCGCACTATTCTCAGTAGCTACACCGTCAGAAGCAAATTGACCTTTCAAAAGATCACAATTAGTGGCCCATTCTCTCAAGTATAAATGAGCCTTGGCAAATATATCGCGGATCTCCCAGCATCTTTTGAGCAATAAAACTTCATCATCTCCAGTGCCTTGAAGATTGTCCACATAGATCCCCTGCTTGATCTCATTCTTGAAGTCAGGATCGAGTCCAGCCTACTCAAGATGTCGCAAGATAGTAGCGTTGAGAAGGAACTGGGAACAAGTCGCTCCGAATAAGGCGAATCTGAATCTGTAGACCAGATACTCTGAATCTAGATCCATTGGGTCCCGTTGCCATAAAAATCTTGCTGAGTCCCTGTCTTCACTATGGAGTTGAAGGATCAGGAAGACCTTCTCAATATCGGCGACCCATGCAAATCTATGACATCTGAAGCGTAACATAATTTGCGCGAAATCAGAGACCAGAGATGGGCCTGTGTACAGACAATCATTCAGGCTATAGGAGCGGTCACTGGATTTAGCTGAGCAGTCATACACAATTCGAACAGGAGTGGTGGTACTGTCCTTTTTTATACCATGGTGATCAAGGTAGTGAATGTTATCCCCATACTCACCGGGATCTACTCTTTCAACAAATCCACGTTGTACCTGCTCGTTAAGTACTGCTGCATAAGTCTCGCAATAATTTGGATCCTTGACAAACTGCTTCTGAAGGCCCCGCAACCTACCAAGCGCTAGATTGAAGTTTGTAGATAATTTACTCTTATTGTCATTCCAAGGGAGCTTTACCACATATTGACCCCTGCCAGAATCATACGTTACAGTTTCTTCGTACGAGCTCAACGCTATCTTGGACTCCCGATCAAGTTCATGTGGGTCAATTCCAATATTATTTAAGTCCCATAGCTTATCTATATCGGTGCATGGATTATCAGGAACAGTAGACCTAACGTATTTGTCTATGGGGCTTACTGCTACTTTAAGGACCGTAACTAGCTCCACCTTTGTGTCTTGAGATGAAATTGCACAGGATCCGGAAATGGCATACCCTTGTATTGTGGGGAGCAATATCAGCTTATCTATCCGCCGATATCCAGGGTGAACCAGGTTGTAGTAATAATCAGCACCGACCAGTAGCATAATTCCATTGTTAGCAGAGAGTTCATCATCAGCCAGTTTAAAAACCCTTGCTTCTGAGATATTTCAATTGTGGTTGAATCCCTGATGCCACATAGAAACTGGGAAGTTTGTCCACCACAACAGCCTTGATGTGACATACCTTCCTTCTATATACATAGGAAATCTCCACTATATCATAGTCACTGGAATCTACTTCACCAGTGAAACCATGGAGACGCAAATTCTCTTGACCCTTGCTGGTACACTTGAGCTGTGGCAATGATGACCGCAGAACGAATGACCTCTGTGAGCACTGGTCGAGTAAGGTTTGCGCCATTATATGCTTATTATTACTCCCCACTACTTGCAGCATCATAGTAGGAAGCATTTGACATTCTCTAGAAGCAATGGACATAGCAGATACTTTATTACCCTTGCTTTTATTATTATCATGTGACTCTTTGGTGGTTCTCTCCTTTTCTTTGCCGTCATGCCGATCAGACTGGGTACAAAGGGAAAACCAATGTTTCCCCTTGCAATACTTACAGGTTTTGATGAAGGAATTCGTGCAAGTACTGTTGAAGTGGTCTCTTGCCAGACAACTGGTACATAAATGAAGCGATTTAGCCTTGCCAATTTTCTGTGTAGCCTTAGGATACATAGGACATTGGTACCATGGATGACCGTGTACACTACACAACTTACAACCTGATGATATATTGTCCAGTACTCGCTATGTTGAAGACTTCGGCCTGGAATATCTGCACCAACGCTTCCAAGTTCAGTGGACTGTCGCTTAGTTGCCGTCTAACGATTTCCTTAACCCGTTGAGCCCCGGCTAGTTATAATATTTTGTTCACCCCAGTCCCAAGCCATTTTCACTTTTTTTTTTTGTTAGCTAAAATGGAAGACAAGGATGAGAAATGAAAAAAAAAAAAAAAAAAATCACCTCTGACATTTTTTTTTTGGGGGGGGGGGAGCTTCAAAAAAATTGTTTGAGCCAAAATGGAAGAGAATGGTGAGAAATTAACACACAAATAAAAAAAAAATCATTTCGGTCATTTGGGGGGCGGGGGGGGGGGGGGGTTTCAATAGTTTTGTCTCCCGCATGACCACCCGCCCGGGAGCACTAGGGTAAAAACTGAGTATGGCATTGTACGGCATACATCCTAAGGAGTATCTCACATAAATCTCAAGCCTCTAGCTCCCATACGACCGGAGTAATGAAGGTTCAAAGTGGCGGTAAACTAGGGGTGTAAACTATCCCCACTAAGCCCACCACCACCAGCCGCGCGGCTGTCTCGGCCCGCTCACACCTACTGGCCCGGCTCCCCCACACACTACGGTACCTCCCCCTCCTATTCTCCCGCCATTTCCTACCTTACGAGCCACGTAAGTGTTTTTTATATGTCGGACGCACGTGATGCGTCGCTGGGAGTTGGTGATCAAAGACTGCCGACGCAACACGTGCGACGCTGGGTCTCAACGGGTTAACCTAAGACGTGCGCATTGGGGGTATGAGACACCACACGCCTGTGCGCACGCATTTGAGCTGTTACCATCACTAACATCGTTATTTTACCATAAATAGCATTAATACTTATCCATATGCGCCTATTTTAGGTTGATTATAAAGGTATTAACCTGTTACAGCAATAAAACAAGTGGAAACAGCGTTTGGATGGTCAAAATTGGCGATACAGGCCGGGAGTTACATAATGTATGGCTGAGGCAACCTCCCTCCCCTCCTCCCCTCCCCTTGTCTGGAGAGACACTGTTACGCAATAGTCTCTCTCGCTCTTTCCCACGCTTGGTAACAGTGATGACAATGCCCTGCTACCAACTCGCTAATGTTAGCACGAAAATAGACCACAGAATAAGGGAATAACAGGGAAAATAGGTGATAACTGAAGGAGGGGAGGGAAGTGGGGAAGGAGGTGATGTGGAGGAGTGATATTTGGCCCAGGGGCAAAAAAATAAATAAAAACAAATAAAAACAAAATTCAAGTTTTTTTGGGGTGTTTTAAATGGATGTTTTTTAGGCCCAGGATCTTAAGAGTCTTCCCGCAGTCGCCCGGGGAAACTCGAGTCTTCCTGCACTTGCTGGGTTAAGGGGAGAGGGTACCTTGTTCAGGATGTTTACACTGTAGATTTCCTCCTTCGTGAGGGCCATCATCTCCATTGACCAGAGGAGGCTCTCACAAGAGGCATAGTACTCCTTTAAATCGGTCACATCATACGATGGAGGATCTAGAGCGAAGAATGTTGTTATTAACGCTGTCTTTATTACTTGCTCTCTCCCATAAGTTCTTTTTAATAGCGCCACTGCAGACTCATAGCTTGTAGCTTCTAGCTTGTACCCTTCTATTAGCTTCAATGCCTCCCCTTTCAACTGTCCACGGAGATACGTAAACCTTTGGATGAATGTAAGTGTCGTATTCCGATGAACGGAACACTCAAATATATCCCAAAATCCAGTCCAGGTAGTTGGATCCCCAGAAAAGGTAGGCAAAGAAAGCTTCGGAAGGTAAAAACCAGTTACCATTGGATTACCGGTATCTTTAACAGCGTGAGATTCTTGAGTTGAAGCTAATCTGGCAAAGGCTGTATTAACATCTTCAATATACTCCAGATCTGCTGACATTTCTTCTTCAACATCTTCAGTACTTGATAACTAACCATATACCTGCTGAGCATAACTATCAAAAGTGGCTAGCGATTTAGTTACAGTAGCCTTCTTGCCTTTAATCTGATCAGCAGCGCACTCGAGGAACATTCTAAAAATTCGTCAAGATCTCTTAAGCACTTATTCAAGCTTCCCTTCATCCCTCCCTTCAAAATCTTCAGCTTCTTTAAATCCGCCATTGTTAAGCTCTTAATCTAGGATATTAACTCTCTAAAACTACAATAAAACAAGTTAAATACATTTTCATCTGTATTAACCCTCTCCGAAATATGACGCAATTTTGAGTCTGTTAGGGATACTTTAAAGCCTTTATTACTATCAGGGGTATTTACAAACCTTTAGTTTAGTTACTTCAACCTCTACAGTTGTCTTTGAGTTAGCTGTGGGCAGAAAACTAATTTTGGAGAGGTAATTATAAGAGTGAGAGAACTCTATTTCTTATTGCTAATCTGGCAACCTCTGCGTCATATGAGTCTGAAGGGGTTAATCTAAATTAGTCTATGTAGCAATGGAATTGCCACTCCCAATCTGGATAAGTAACTACGCAATTAGCTGATGTAGGATCAGTTATCTATAATCTGAGCCATGACAGACAAATAGCAGAACAAAAAAATAGGGCTATGCATTCTGAAAGAAGGGTATATGAAATGAACTGACTAGTAATTAAACTATTTAGATTAGGCCTAGCCCAGTTGCCCATGTCACAATCATGAAGTCTAACTACTAACTGTCCATCGCTTAGGAATCAACAGGGACCGACCCTCATGACCATAAGTAGGCCTATAAGTAACTAGGCTAAGGAATTTAATTAAAATGAGTAACATGAAAAACCCTCCCTCCAGCTAAAATTTAAATTAGAGTCTCACAATGACCAAACACAAAAGACACCAATAAACTACCAACAGTGTCATCAAAACAACCACAAACACATGTAGGCCTAACTAAGAACCGCGAGATATGGTAGCCTACTAAACTGAGGCCCTTCCACACACATATCAAGCCTAGCAAACCCCCAAACAAGTCAAGCATGACCACGTCCAAAAAAATGGGAAAAAAGTTCCTCCAAAACAACAGGGACGTGGAACCACCGAAAAACATGGGGATAGCCAGGCAACAAAAATAATGCAAGGGCATGCGGCCCAACTCCTAGCGCGGCAGCCATTTGTAATACCAAGTTAATGCGGAAGTAAACAAACACTAAAACGGCAATAAAAAGATTACCAGAGGTTCGAAGGACCATTTATTGTAGGGAATTTAGATAGAGAGGTTAAATTACTAAAGCACTGGTACATGAATTCATCCCAACAATAAGTTAAATAATAATTACCAATATGAAGTATTCAATGGGTGGGTTCCTGTCCCCTTAAAAACGGCTAATTCATATGAATGACATGTAGGAATGTTCACATAATACAATATCAATACATAATGAACTTAGCTAGGAGGACTGGTGATGTAGGACTGTAGAGATAGATTCTAACCTATGATTTGGTTTCATGATACATCTAGAGCTGATGTATATATTTATGCATTACAGTTAATATTTAACCTACAATTAATAATAAACTACAATACATAAGGTACTAGCCGAAATCGTACTTACTATACAATACCGCCAAATTCAAATACCCAAATGGACTCAAAACTGTCGGGATCATCACACACTATTTCCGACACTGTGGAAATATGACATTGGATGTTCATGAGGTATTAGCATAAATGTTTCCTCATTATAATTCAAATCCGGTTCCTGGGGTGTGTATGCCTTGTTGAAATTTAAATTTAAATTTAAATATTTATTTAGTAAACAATGGATACTAGTGAGATTTAACATACAATATAGCATACAGACTGAGCCTTTCGAGAATATAATTATACTCTCTTAAAAGGCACCTTATAACAATAACAACAACACCTTGGATGACTTAATATTATATATTAAATATAAACTGCAAAAATATGATTACCCAACTGCAACAAGAATTGTACACACAAACAGTGCTGCTCGGCACACAGACACACAATTACAAACACCCCCTATGTGCACCACCCCCGCCACAACCAAGCGCCCACTCTCACAGTGTATATTTGTTGAGAAATGTATCCATATTTAAGGATCCAAAAAAACATATAATTAAGCAAAATATCATCCATGCACCCACATACATCTCATCATAAACAATTAAACACATACACACTGACAAATACACACATTTAAACATATAATATAGTTATATAGTAACAGACAACATTACATATGAAGGCGGGTTCCCAACCCCGAAAGGGGTTGAAATAGGGGCGCTATCCCCCCGCCAAAAGCGGCTTTCTAGGGCCTTCCCTAGCTGATGCGGAGAGGATTGGGTTCTAGTCATGTGGTGATGGGCTGGTCTATCAGAGTGAGAACTGAGCGACCTCTGCCATACTCATAGCTTAGTCTGACTGTTCCTTTTACTTATATATTTTCTAGATCTCAAGTGACGGCGTCTCTTCCGTGGATTGACCTACCAATCTACCAAGATTGGAAGCCAAAGCGTCACATTTTTTCCTTTGCCCCTCAACTTTCTCTTCATAATTGCTGAGGGGCACAGGGCCCTGGGTGGGTCTTTGATTTCCCCGGCGTTTCCGCACCCTCCTCAGCCCCCCGCCATGGACTGGCTTCCGTCATGCAGGCTTTATTGTGGTCGGCAGGGAGGGTTCTGTGGGGGCGCTCGGTTTTGGCCTTGGCCTTGCTCGGGGCCTTGGGGCTGTTCGGCCAGTCAGCTTGGGGAACAACAACAACAACAACATTAAATATGATGTACAATACAAGCAGACATGCATATACTCATTTGATCCTAATTTTCACAGTATAGATATATAAGCACCGTCATCCTGGGTCCTGTGGTTGGTCCTGGAAGGACCCCTGTGATTGGCCTGGAAACAGGTTATGCTCGGTAAGTTGCCCTGCATTTCCTGTAGGTTTCTGGTAGGTGGCGTTGACATAGGTGCAATATTTGTTGGTCCCATGGTGAACGTGGATTTTGTATGCCGGACTGCTTATTTCTTTCTGGGTCTGGATATGTGCCTTTCGCTTCCTTCTTTTCTTTTCCTTGATGTTTGCTATCCTGGTTCTGGTTGGTCGAGTCGCTTCTTGGTTTATGAGTGTATCTGAGGGGATTGCTAAATTGGTTGTTTGCAACCCCGTCATATCATTATTTTTTAAGTGTCTGTCTGTCTATTTGTGTTTTTGTTTGTGTGTCTGTCTATTTGTGTTTTTGTTTGTGTGTCTGTCAGTCTATTTGTGTTTTTGTTTGTGTGTCTGTCTATTTGTGTATTGGTTGTGTGTCTGGCTATTTGTGTTTTTGTTTGTGTGTCTGTCTATTTGTATTTTTGTTTGTCTGTCTGTCTATTTGTGTTTTTGTTTGTGTGTCTGTCTATTTGTGTTTTTGTTTGTGTCTCTGTCTGTCTATTTGTGTTTTTGTTTGTGTGTCTTTCTATTTGTGTTTTTGTTTGTGTGTCTGTCTATTTGTGTTTTTGTTTGTTTGTCTGTCTATTTGTGTTTTTGTTTGTGTGTGTATTTGTGTTTTTGTTTGTGTGTCTGTATGTCTATTTGTGTTTTTGTTTGCGTGTCTGTCTGTATATTTGTGTTTTTGTGTGTGTGTCTGTATATCTATTTGTGTTTTTGTTTGTGTGTCTGTCTATCTATTTGTGTTTTTGTGTGTGTGTGTCTGTCTATCTATTTGTGTTTTTGTTTGTTTGTCTGTCTGTCTATTTGTGTTTTTGTTTGTGTGTCTGTCTGTCTATTTGTGTTTGTGTTTGTTTGTGTGCATCTCTGTCTATTTCTGATTGTGTTTGTGTGTCTGTCTATCTATTAGTGTTTTTGTGTGTTTGACTATTTGTGTTTTTGTTTGTGTGTCTGTCTATCTATTTGTGATTTTGTGTGTTTGTCTATTTGTGTTTTTGTGTGTCTTTGCCTGTCTATTTGTGTTTGTGAGTCTGTCTGTCTATGTGTGTTTGTTTGTGTGTGTGTGTGTCTGTCTATTTATGTTTTGTTTGTGTGTCTGTCTGTCTATTTGTGTTTGTGTGTCTGTCTGTCTATGTATGTTTGTGTGTGTGTGTGTGTCTGTCTATTTGTGTTTTGTTTGTGTGTCTGTCTTCTATTTCTGTTATTTTTATGGTTTTGTTTTTGGTCGTGTGCCAATCACCCAGTTACAATCTGGAACTGTTCCTTTGTCTGGCTTCGTTCCATCAAGCTTAAGATTACACCCCCAAACTCCTTTTCGAGATCAGTTTGTCTTAAATTACAGGCTCGCTATTGCTCGCCAGGAAAAAATATACACATAATTGTGGACGAATGGTCTTATAAATTATAGAAATAGGACGAAAGTTCCTAAAGTCGCCAAACTAATGGGGCGGACGTCATGAAATATACAAAGCAATGGGGCCAAACATGAGCCGGTAGCACACGAGAGCTTTTATAGTCAACATTTGATGATTAACACTTTGCTGGCAACATTTCTGGAATACTGTGCACTGGTATTGGAAACTAGACTAATGATAGATGAATTTAGATAACCGACATATTTTAAATGTTGACCTCATTAGCTGCCAGACCAGTGCTGAGGATAAATGTTAAGGGAAACGCTCGTGTGATACCGGCTTAAGGGGGTAGCGTAATGGTTACTTTTTGGCCTGTCTATTTTAATAATTTATGTATTTCATAGTAACCTCTCTAGACCTCCATTAAGCTTATAAAACACACCCTAGACCCCCCTTCAAGATAATTTTGTACATGTTTCGGTAGAAAAATGTCCCGGCCAAAGGCCGATTGTTCATATATATATATATATATATATATATATATATATATAAAGGATCTCAAGCTACATTAGACCTAAAAATCCATTCAAGTTTGCTTGTGGAAGGTTAAGTAATAGGAAAAGGAGTGAGAGGGGCATATACTTTGATTGGGAATGGTTAGGTAGTGAGAAAGGAACTGGGTCAGAGAGGGTATCTACAAAATATCAGCTGGAAAATCTTCAGATCCAGAGATATGAAGGCACAATTGAATCACTTGGTTACAATCGCAGTTAGTCATGGATTCAGGGCAAGATACCAATCCAGGTGATAAATAAATGTTTTGACTTTGCCGCTCTGTACCAAAGGGTTAGGCAATTTATTCTATATGTTAACCTCTCAGTTGAAAACTTAAATAAAGAGAAAGGAGAATGAAAATACCACACCACCACAAAGTGATTATGCCACCCTTGCCACCACACCCCCGAGAAAAGAAGCCCTAAGCGTCACACCACCAGAATATGCCCGAGTCGCCTCTATCATGCCCGCACTTCCTCCAACACCCGGAAAAGACATAGTCATCACAATAAAGAACTCAAGTGGTGACAGGAGAAAGAAGAACAACAAGGAAGGCAAGGCAAGTAAAAACTTGCATAGATCATACTCCACCACGCCCCCTTCTTCCTCCAAGCCGCACCACCGCCATGATAGAGAAGTCAAGAGGGGCTACCTCAGCCGCCCCAGTCCCTCCTCCCAGCACAGTATCCCTTCTTGCCCGGAGAAGGGACACCTGGAGAAACGCCACTAGCGGTAAGACTATGACAGGCAAAGTTAAGATCTACAACAGTTGGAAAGCATTTAAAACATACTTCCCTGGAAGTTATTTTAAGAGCTGGAAGATTTGGGCTATACTCAATAAACTATTAAAGCACTGGCATATAAAGGTTTATTGAGGATTTTTAGATCTTGACTCAACAAAGGCATTGTTATTGAATCACCATGGAGGCAGCTCATTATTAATTCTTCTGCCTTGATAATTAGGAATTACTGCAGCTAAAGAAGGCTGTACTGACATACGCTTTAGCGGTAGTAAGCCAACCCAATTCTGGTACTTATAAGAAGTTCATGCACTGGCAATTGGCTTCTTATAAGTTAGGGCTCAAGAGTACAGTAAGGTTCTTAATTAAACACTTATAAATCTCAGGATAGTTGAGCGAGACAGTACACCACTGGTATAACTTCTCACGTTAATCCGATGATATGTTACGTATAACACTGGTATAACGGAACATATTCATTCAAGACCCCAAACCCAAGAGTTCTACAACATCTTTCATCCTGCTGTCATCCATGCACGACAAGACCACCACCATGACCCAAGAACCTTGTCGGAAATGTCCTATCGTTGGAAGTGCTTAGTATAACCTCGAAAGTGTATAGTGCCATCCCCCTAGAACTTATTGTGGATGCTCGTTCGTGCTCTGCAGCTTGTATATATTGACCTATCCATGTCTGACAGTAATGGAAGTTATCCTCTATTACCTTTGTACATGTGTTCATGTGGATACAACTTTTCCAGTCAAGTAAGAACCTACCTAATTAGTCAAGTTAACCCCAGCAAAAACCTTGTATAACAAAAACAAAACAAATAATGCTTTGCTTCATGTGAATGGAAAGCCTTTCCAATTATTTGTATAGCCATCAATTCTATAAAATTTAAATGACCTATTGTGAAATACTTACGTACACCCATGTTGTAATATCCCTTGATAATAAAACAACGACACAAAAATATAAGTCCCCTCCTAGCTTTGTCAAGCTAAACACAAATTTCGTCGCTCCTCGTACGAAGTATTTATAAACCGGGGAATGATTATCGTTACTCTCCATTGAACTTGGTCAAGTTTTTAAAGATTACATATATATTACGGATAGCACAACTGAACAATATTCTAACTGGGGACTAACCAATTGTGTGTGTTTTTGTTTAGCTTTGTTTGTAAAGTGTATGAAGAAGACAAAAGGCAGGCTACCTGTAACGAGTATCTGAACCATAGCCAAATGAGAGACAGAGAGCCAAATTCAAGGGACGTTGTGGTCAAATTGGGTGGACACACGATTACTGTGCAATAAATAGTTCTTATTTTAAGTACATTTACGTCTATGAATATTGACAGTCAGCGGTAGTGTTCGTCGCCCCGCGCGTTGCCTGGCTAACTGTCTGGTGGAATAAATTACCCTAGCCGATGGAACCCGTGCAATTACCCTGATTTGCCTTGCCAGCTTAACAACAGGATAATTTAATCCACCTTCGATAGTTGAGCGTATCTCCATTACAATTAGACGGGTGATATGTATACGGTGTCCGTGTTGTCTTCATGGAAGTACTGTTTTAATTAACTGTTACGAAACGATGAAGCTAATCATGTGTTATTCTGTATAATAATAAGCTATAATATTAAGTTTGGTATTATCCTTTAGTAATCAAAGGCTATCTAACTTAGCCCCTCGACTACAACTGTTTCTTTCTGAACTGAATTAAATCGCCAAATATTTACCAGAATAAACTACAAATGAAACTATATTTATACTTATATTCATCTTAGTGTACCTATTATATGAAGAAAATATATTGATTTTTGTCTGACAAATATGTTAATACCTTGAATATGAACCACGATCATCATATAATGTTTATCAATTAACCTTGAACCATTATGGCGCCTTATATTTGTTTTCTAGAAAACATAGGGGTAAACGCTCTTTTAACTAACCGTTTGGCTACTAAAGTTTCTTTTATAATTCAATAAAAGGCTTATAGTGTAGGCCAAATATAAAATGGTAAATTGTTACGGTTTACATTGAATATTTTTGTAATTTGACTACAAGGAAACATATTGTTGACAGTGTGCAATATTCACTATCTTTATCATTAAAGATTAAATATTTTCTGACAAACTTTTCAATCTTTTGATGATTGACTTTGACTACTAGAATATATTATGTAGGAAATTATTATCCATGTTATTTAATTTACCCCACAACGGAGAAGAATTAATGGCAATATACTGTACATATTTAGTTATGCAATATATGATAAGAAGACTTCATTCAGATACCTATCAGCAACATTCTCTGTAAACCTTTGAGGACCCGCTTCTCGAATGTATTGTATTATATTTTATTCTTCTCTATTTTAATTTCGTAGTTTCGCTTTCCAACACGCCAGCTATTTATCAACGCAACACCGTGCCCCTTCCTCATTGTGCTGTTTCTCCTGATTATACTTCCTCCACGGCTTTTAACTTTCACTTCAATTTGTAAGCAGAATACACCTTTTGTATTCTGCTTCCGCCTCCCTTGTCGTTCTAATCTCAGATAATAGTCCATGTTACCTTCTTACTACATGATGCTCAAACTGCTTGATACGTGGATTAATTTCAAATGTGGAGTACGAACCTACAGTTGTGACGCCTCCTGGCGTTAGCAGAATGGTTGCGTGGGGCATTGCAGCTCGCTAGCGCTCGCCAGGATGGGGGGATAGGCTACAGTTGTCCTAGAATGATCTGCTTTATTTCATTAGTGTCGTGTTGCCACAGACAGTCTAGAAATGGTCTTTGTTTTGGTCTGTGACCGCGCCTTATATTTTATATTCGCTATAATATAAATGTTGCTTGTGTGGGAGGCGAGCGAGAGAGTGTGAGGGAGTACACCCGGCAGCGAGGTGAGCTATGACGCGGCTCGCTTGGGCGCTGACGGCGTTGGCGGCCGGGTGGTCAACTAGTCCCTTCCCGTCGCGGCCTCGTGTTTTTTACCAGCTCAGAGCTTGCCTGACACGCGTATCGCCTACATCCATTGCAATTCTGTCCCCCATACTCGCTACTTTGCATACTATTTCTCTCTCTCGACTTCTCCTTTCTCATTCTCTAATCTTTATTAAACTCAACATCCCTTCTGGTTTCAGCATAGACGTTCACCGTCGACCAGTCGTATTGTACGCGAAGCTCTCAGATATTTTCCATGTATTAGGTTAAGGAGGTATTATGCTTTATTGAGGTTTAGAGAGACGGACTTTTCCGTATGTGTCCTCTCTCGGGAAGGTTGTAGACCGTATATGTCTCCCTTGCAAGATGTTGAGTGATTCTGCTTGGTTATCTAAAGCTAGACTAGGGGTAAGGTTACTGTGTCGTTGTCTCCGATGTGTGCAGTGTTAGCTAAGCTCTGCACGACATCGACAGGTACTGTGGGAGCCTAAGTTGTCTTCGGGTTGGTTTACTTTGCGAGCACACAGCGCTGTGGTGTGAGAGGGCCATAGCCTATCCCTCACACCATAGTGCTGCCTCTTTGTGTTGACTTCTGAGGGATCGCCAGGATAGAGCTAGGTACTAGAGACCTAGAGTTATCAAGAGAGCATCCCCGTCATATAACGTAATCTTCATTATACCACCTTGGGACAACGTTAGGCTACGAGCCGCATGCTCGCCCATTGTTGCCCTGCCTTGATACCCCAGCTAGACTTTATTAACTGAGCAGACACTGGTTAGAGATAAGCCCCATTATTATATGTATGCAGCATTATTATTCACTGCACTTTTGAGCCGAGGTTGTTGTTGAGTTGCACAACCCGAGTAGGCTGTTGCGTTGTGTCACGAAGCATTTCTTTAGTTGTCGAGCATTACTACCTTTGCGCAGTCTTTATTATTCGCCTGCCTATTATTACTATATGTCCTAGCATTTATTGTGACCCGTATTCTGCATTTTAATTGTTCAAGATTCTTTACGAACATCTTCCCAGCATCAGACTTATTTCAGAAGTTTTCAGTTGATGTTGCAGGACTAGCATTGCACTTTCTTTAATACAGGAGTGCCAGTTATTTGAGTATCTACCGTAACGTTAATTAATCACGTTAACTATCTTTTCTTTGTGTAACATAATCGAGTAATCTTTTACTGTTTGAGAATAGGCTGTTTCATTGAGCGTCAGCCTAGTGTGTGTGCACCAGTTACCGAGTCATAGGATACCTCGTTGTACAGGAACGACTCAGGGCGGTAATGGTGTTTTGTTTTCCAGTGTTTAAGGCAGGGGTTGGATCTAGTGTTACCGTTGTTGCTGTTTGCCATTATCTAGTCCAATGTTGAAGAGCCCTGTGTCTTTGAGAACCTGGATCGTAACAAATGGCGACCTTGCCAGGATCTTGTGAACTAAGAGATAATTGCAGGATTGTTGTGGTCATTTGTTTTATTGAGGAATATAGTGGGCACGTTAAATTATTTTTTGGCAAAGTAATATAGCACTTGAGAGTCTTCAGACATTTTTGGCAAGTGAATAGTGCTACATAGGAGCTTGGGTACTTCTTCTTTTTTTTTATAAACGTGATAATTTTTGGTGGACACAATGGGAGACGAATCAGATCATACTGAGAGTTCAGGGAATGATGCAGGCTCTGATGGGCAGATGCCAGGGGGGTTAGTAACTAGTGAGGAGACCGCAAAGAAGTTTTTGGAGGTGCCTATAACAGCTGATCGACTAGAGGGAATTAGCAAGTATGGTCTACAGTGTTTGGCTCCCCTCATGGGGCTTAAGGTGGCTCATGGCATCAAGAAGAACGATTTGAGGGCTTGCGTACTGGGGGCGGCTAGTGAGGTCCAGGGTGGAGAGGGTGCTCGGGGACTTCTGCTCGAGCCCCCCCTCCACTCTACTCCCATCGGGACCTCTAGGATGCCGGAGTTTAGTACGTTCCGCAGGCCGATAGCCGCTGGCAGCGTGGTTTAGGATCGCTGGGTGGGCCTCCAATAGTTGCACCTCCTCCTCAAGGTTTCACTACAGAAATGCTCTTCCAGCTTGAGATGGCTAACCAGCAGCGACAGGCTGATCTCGAACTCGCTAGTCTGATCTCGAACTCGCTAAGGCTAAACAACAGACGGATCTCGAACTCGCTAAGGCTAAACAACAGACTGATCTCGAACTCGCGAGAATAAAAGCCCAGTCGGTGGCTGAGTCTACCAGGTATCGTGCAGATATCGATCTTGAGAAGACTCGGGTGGAAACGACAGGGCAACGTCTCGGTGGTGGTAATTGTGGGCATGATCAGTCTTTGTCGCACCTGTTGAAGCTAGTCCCTGTATTTGATGAGTCGGGTGTCACCGAATTTTTCATGAGATTCGAGAAGAAGTGCCAGGAACACCAGTGGCCTAGGGAGAAGTGGGCAGCCCTTGTTTCCTCTAGACTTGTGGGCAAGGGACTCAAGGCTTATGATGCATTGCCTATAGAGTCTTGTATTATCTATGAGGAACTCAAGGAGGCTGTCCTGAGAGCATACGAACTACAACCAGAGACGTACAGGTTGAAGTTCCGGGGTGTTACCAAGGGTCGGGAGAGCACCTTTTTGGAGCATGCCCGGGAGCTGTCCGATGCTTTTGGGAATTGGCTGAGGTCGGAGAAAGCTACTACGTTTGACGACATTAAACAGTTGGTGCTTTTAGAGCAGTTTTTCAAATGCACGGGCGGCGACCTGACGTTAAACCTGAAAGAAAAGCAACCAAAAACTCTACAGGAGGCAGCTGAGATGGCTGACCTCCGGCTATCACTAATTCGTGGGTGCGGGTCTGCCCAGCGTAGTGAGGCAGGTAACAAGGGGCGTGACGCCCCACCCCCCCGAGTTAGTGATATACCTTATGCAAACAAGTACAAGAGCCATGATACCAAGACTGACCACAAGACTAGCACCGTCCAGTTTAAGAAGGGGCCGGGCCCTTCCCAGTACCAAGGGAAGCCCAAAGGGGAGTTGGAGTGTTATCATTGTCATAAAAAGGGGCACTTTGCAAGAGTCTGTCCTAGCAAACCACCTACAGCAGCTGTGTCTTTGGCCTGCAACATTGGTGTGTCTCCGAAGTCGTCTGAGTTTGCCCGGGGCAGTTCGTCAGAGGCTGAGGCACAGCCAATGCAGAAGCACCTGGGAGGCTCGAACCCTGCTCAGGATGTTTTTGCGACCATAGAGGGCGGGGTTGCGTGATGTGGGCGGGGCGCAAGTATGGAGTAGAGGTCTTGCGTGATACAGGTGCTTCCCAGCCTCTGATGAAAAACTTGACTGGCTACCCTATAAATGCGGCTCGGGTGGTAGTGGTGCAGGGTATTAATGCAACTCGGTCATACCCGCTGGTGCGGTTGGAGTTGGAGGTGGATGGTGTGGCACGTGAATTGGATGTCGGGATTGTGGAGGAACTGCCAGTGGAGGGCGTCGACCTTCTTCTCGGCAACGACTTTGCAATGCCCGCTTCTGAGGTTCTACCCTTAGTCGTTGCCGAGAGGCCGGCCGACGTGGAGTAGGGAAGAGCAAGAGTGGGTCGAGCGGTGCCAGACACAACC
>CM064567.1:44425013-44589084 GCA_032716605.1 Paralithodes platypus | reverse complement strand
ACCTGAGCGCTGTCCCTTTTCGGCAACTAGGAATAATTCTGGGACATGTAAACTGGGCGAGTTTGATTGACCGGGACAATGATGTGCTTGGTGATCATTTCCTTGACAAGTGACTCACCTCCAATGAAACATGGTTTATCTCTGAAGGTAGATGTAAACTAAAAAAGGGGAAAAAAGGGGAAAAAAAGGCCGCCGAAGCCACTCCCACGTTCATTGCCCCTTGCGTACCACTGTCCTGGTTCCCAAGTTTGCAACTAGACATGGTCCAGCAGAAGGCAACACTCGTAGCCAAACTCGCCCTTCATGGCCTGGGATTGAGAGAGCTGAGTGATCCTTAGTATTTTGACTGGGGAGTTGTAGTTTTATGAAGACTGGCTAGTGGGGAGGGGGCCGCGCTTCCTGACCTGAACTTCCCCTATTGAATGCCCCTTTATACCACTTTCCCCGGTCCCTTACCCTGACTCTTGCCTCTTGCTGAGCCACTGCTGCCAGGTTTGGAATGGAGTCTTGAAAGATGAGAACTTTGAACAAAACTTGGGGCCACTATGTTGGCTCTGACTAAATTTTGATTTAGTAGTTAGACTCCTGTCCTGGGAATGGAGGCAGTCGTTCTCATAGAGTCCTAATAAGCTACAATAAAGATCTCCATGCTTCTTGATACACTAAGGTGGTGGTTTAGTACAGGGGACAGAATGAGCCTATGTCCAATCTCTTTCTGGTAGCTTCTTAACTAGAAATACTCTTAGATCTTGGCGGTGCCCGAACAGCCTTCCAAGAAAGTCCATCCAGGGATGTCACCGAGAGTCTGCACATAAGCCGCCAGGTGAGGAGAGATGGACCTTGATCGCCTGGGGATTCAGTTACCGCCTCAGTCGTGCGTACTAGATGATTCAGGCAACTGTACGACTGACGAGGAACGAAGATAATAGACGCCAAACTTTCTGCCTAAGTTTAAAGTCATTATATATTCTAAGTAGGTGTGTAGGGCTTGAAAAAGGGTCCGCCACTTCACAAAAGGAAAGTTTAGGGGCACTCATCAAAAAGCCTATTACGGTTTTGGAGACATCCCCCGCAATTGCCACCGGTAAGGAAAACGACACTATGATGTTCCTGAGATTTCCCTATAATTGAACCCGTTCAAGTTTAGAGCAGTCGGAATACAGTCGCACAGGATGAAGCCGGTGGCAGGGAAGGTGAATGGAGGCATCAACAAAAATAGTCCGCCGTGTAGACATTGGGACCATTGGCTTTTACCCCCACGTCTAACACCTCACCTGAAATGTTCTTTGCTTGTAACTTCTTTGACTCACTAGGTCTCGACACTCCAGTGTTCAGGGACAGGTAATCTCACCCGACACTGTCGGTTCTTGCGCGGCCTGTGGGTTTTTAAAGGAGCAAGAGGACCTACAGCAAGGAACATTGGACCTCTCATAACTGGAGGTTTAGTTTAAGGGGAGGAGGAATGATATCAGCCAACAATCGTATGTTAGATGGTAACTAGGGTCGTTCATAACATTACTAGGAAAAGTAGATGGCAATGGAGGGCGTAAGTACTTGTTTAGGGATAACTTGCAGTGAACCCAAAGGCCTCGCGACCGGTGGTGGAGCGGCGGGAAACTAGCACAGACTTGTCCCCATCCAACCTAACTCATAATAACAGCCATAAATTGCTGTAAATCCTTTTTCGTCACAAACTCCCTATTCTGGTCCGTTGACATAGACTGAGTGTCCCGTTAGACATGCCCCCTGAAGCCACCTGTTGCCCTGATTCCAGGTGCATCAGATTCGTCATCTAG
Source organism: Paralithodes platypus (assembly GCA_032716605.1). Classification (NCBI taxonomy): domain Eukaryota; kingdom Metazoa; phylum Arthropoda; class Malacostraca; order Decapoda; family Lithodidae; genus Paralithodes; species Paralithodes platypus. Next base: position 44,587,288 of record CM064567.1, on the reverse strand, counting down.
GATAGATTGAAACTCCATCGTTTTTGCAACCGGGCTTAAGGGCGAGGTGAACCTCCTCAGACGCGGGACAGCTGGTTTCCAAGAACATCACGTTCGAATTGCGACCAGTCTTAAATTAGGATATGGGCGATGATGTAATAGGGGCTCCCACTAGGCTCATTAGGATGACCCCCTATATTCTTATGACGGCGAGCACCTGTAACAGGCACATGTCGCTGGAAGGAGTGTGGTGGCGGGAAGGAATATGTGTAGGGTTTTGAATCGCACCGACGGTGAAACCATGGACTACAAACATGATGGCTGATTATCCCACTGGCCAGATCCTCAGCGGAGTCACCGTATCCCTACGGACCGTCCCCGTCTGGCCGGATTGAACTTTCCGGTTCAGCCATGGATGGCCTCGCAGGTTCTGGTGCCGCGCGAGTGAGAGCGTGCTGGACTTTAGTCCCAGCAGCCAGCCTTATGGGAACGGGTCCGGGAAGCACTGGAGTCGTCTGACCGTGTCAATGTCTCGCGATGTACCCTGTCTGCTTCTTCTTTCCCGCCTGCTTGATTGATGGAGAAGAAGTGGGCCCTGCGCAGACGGTGACGCTTGAACATGTGAGCGTCGACGTGACTGCGGCTGAGATCGACGAATCGGGCAGTTAACTGCTTCGCCGAGCGACGGGAGGGGGGGCTAGATTGTGTGGGGGCTTCTGTCGTCCTGTAGAGTCATTCAAAACTAATCACGGATTTTGACATTTGACACTACTTTAGATTGTCTTTCTTAGTTGTTCCTATGCCAGAACGAGAGAAAGATGGAGAATTAGGAGTGGGGTTAGCAAATTGGGCTTAAACTAGCATGTCCACAAAGTGGCTTATCGTCACACTTCTGATCTTTATGAGCCACATCTTTACAATATTCTGAAAAGAAAGGTTGGCGAAGTCTAACAACAGTACAACACCCTTCCTGTTTGGTGGTTTTATGACACTGTTTCGAAACCGCACACATAACAAGCACCGTGAAGTGACCCACTGACCCCCCCGTGATCTGTCTACAACTCGGAACACATTATTTGACACATAGCTTTTTGTCCAGCCACTGGAAGGCTGGCACACCGAATCAGTCAAACAGAAGGCAATATGTTCCATGATGAGCCCCCCCCACCGCCGGGGATCGGTAACAAGGTCCGGAGCGCCTCGCCGAGGAGACGTATATCTGGAAAATACATTTCGAAGAATCAATGCCTCATAAGGACACCCTGAGACGTACAACATAATGTTACCTTTAATTAACACAAAAGAGAAGTAGATGATGCGATCTGCACCACTCTAAGTTTCTTGTGTATGCTTATGGAAAACTCATATGTGGTTCTCTCATGAAGGTGATAAGACTTCTTACCCATGATAGTGACCATCATAGACCTATACAAAAGTACTGACTAGAAAGCGCTAGTAAGTGACCATCCCACCGTGATAGGAGAGTGGTTAGTAAGTGACCGTCTCGCCGCGATGGCAGAGCAATGGTCTTCCCGCTGCGCTGGAAAAATAAAAGTAGTATAGGTGAGTCATTCCGGCTGAGCCAAAACATCCGTTTGAAGCCTTCCTCTTCCGCCGGGAGTTCGTTCTAGTTGAAGACAACAAACTGGTCTATTGCTTCTGGTGCAACACCAGAACGCCAATAGCGAGGCGCCCGGCGAGGAAGAAACGCATTCACGAGACAATTCCCCTCCGGAAATATGATCCTAAACCTTATTCTACCTATCAAGCCTTCGTCACAAGATAGAAGAATACTTAACATAATAGTCAGGACAAACCAAACACCCTCAAAAATCTAATACTATTTCATTGTCTAGTAGAAGAGGGTCACATAGTTTATGGTATACATAAAATGTAATAATAAATCTTAAAATTTCATGACCTACCCATAAACATACCCTACTGAGAGGCTGGCCACGAGGCCTTGGGCAAGTAGAAGAATCAACAAATTCGACGAATTACTCATACCTCTAGGAAGATCCAGCACTCTCCAACCATCTCGACGAAAGGAACGTAGGGACGGCGACCAAGAAAACCAGAAGCAAAACCCTTTACTAAGTAAAGCAGTTCTATACTAAAGGTTCTGCCGAAGAATACTAAAAACGCTTAACCCACCAAAACGGTGGCCGAAAAGCGCTGCCCTTTAATCAAATCAAGCTCCTAACCTGTACTAGTTAAGGGAACTTAAGGCTAATAAACTAGAGGGAAAAATAAAACACACTAAATGATGTCCCTGCCTTATCACGACAACAAAAGACGGCACCGCACAAAGCACCTTAAAACACAACTCCAGGGGGTCATGCCAATCAGCATGCCTGACCTAACTAATCTAACCCTACTTTGGTACATCTCAGATTAGTGCAAATAAGCAAAACACTCACAATCCGGACGTAAGAGTGACGAATGAAGAGATGTCGGGGACCAACACGTCTCCTCGGCACGATCCTCCAGAGCAGAAGGAAGAACACGAGCAGTGTCTTGATGAAAACCCACCCTAGCAAAAACATCTGAACTACGGGAAGCATAAAACAGATAAGAGTTCTAATTTTTTTCTTTTATTTTTTTTTAATTAGTTTTTTTCGTAGTGGCATCCGCATCATATAAGGACGGACGAGTCCGTAAGTAATTATGAGCATACGCTTACGATGAATTGGTCTTTACGCTCCGGGGCGGGTGTTTTGAACAGCTGACTTTGGAGTTTCAAAGAGTGCCATTACTGTATAAGGCATATCGTCGATGATGGAGGGGCCCTATTAAAAAAAAAAAAATTAAAGCTGCCTACAAGGTTATTCAGTTATAAAACAAACCACAGTCCCTCTAGAGTGTAGGGTTATGAAATTCAGAGAAAATACGGGGTTAATGAGGATATAATAAGCGTTGCATAATAAAATTCGGTATGGTTTTCCTACTATTTTTGTTCTAATTCCAACTACTCCCTCTCGGGCATAGGCTGAGAGCCTGTACATTCCACCGCTCAACACGGGTGAAGCCCGTGAGGTCTTGTTCCAGTCTGGGGAGTGAGACATGTGAAGCATCCATCATGGCTCGAAGCAGCTCCATCTCTGAAGCGGCTGGTTGCTTCGTTCAAGTGCTTCACCGTCTCACCCTCCAGACTCAGACCCTCACTCTCAGAACGCCACCTATTGAGCAGTGAACTCACTAGGCATTGTCCCCCTGTAGCATATTTTTAATATGGGAATATTCATACAGTGGTATTTAATCAGGGAACAATGACAGTATTTTTTGGCATTTCGGTGGGCTTTGTGGTAATGCACTGATACTTGATACAGCACAAATTCCATCCCAATAATATCTTCCCATTGACATATCGGGATTTGAGCCCGGGTCCATTGGATTACCAATCCAGTGGCATGACCACTCCACCACACCTCCCCTAATTAGCTGAACATATGTGAGAGACGGAGGCAAATGGTAGAACTGCCCGCAGAGAGTGCCTCCCCCAGACTTTAAAGAGTGACAGGGCCAAGATCGAGGGACGTTAGATCCAAAATGCCTGGACACACGAAGTTTGAAGCCATTTATGTCATAGGAAGAGGGAAAGACTAATTCTTGGAGAGAGTTCCAGAGCTCAGCTATTGAATAGAAGAAAGTATGAGAGTAACGTTTCACTCTTGGGTTAGAGAGGTGCACAGAGTAGGGGTGGGATTGTGTTGCAAGACGGGTACCACGTGCCCTACATAGAGGAGGTGGTATACACTGGGAAAGCTCTGAGGAACACTGATTTTTATAGTAGCGATAGAATAGCGAGAGAGATGCAACATTGCGGCGGAGAGAGAGAGAGATTGCAGAGAGTTGGTGAGTGGACTTGAGTTAATGATACGAAAGGCCTTCCTTTCCACTTTGTCTAGGAGTGCGGTGTGAGAGGATCCTCCCCTCACATGAGAACAATACTCAATACAAGGACGCACCGTGCCCCTGTACAGAGCAAGAAGCTGTGCAGGGGTAAAGAACCCCTATAGCACACCCAGCTTTTGGGAGGCTGACTTAGCAAGACTGGTAATATGGTCCTTCCAAGAGAGAGCAGAAGAAAAAGAGACACCAAGATTATTGAGAGAAGATGAAGGATTGATTTTGTACTGTTGAAGAATAAGGGATAGTCCGCTGGGGGCTCCGGACGGGTAGATAGATGGAGAAATTGGGTTTTGGAAGCATTAAAGGCAACAAGGTTATCTCTGCCCCAATTGGAAAAAGTAGTTAGTTCAGAAGTTAAGTGGTCTATGGTTTCATTACGTTTGTCTTTGAGGGATTGTTGGCTGGGGCGTTCTGGAAAACTAATTGAGTAGTGTAAGGTAGAGTCGTCTGCATATGAATGGATGGGACTGGAGGTACAGTTGAGAAGATAATTTATGCAAATTAGAAAGAGAATAGGAGATAGGACAGAGCCCTGAGGAACACCAGAGTTGATTGGATGAGGAAGTCAGCGATGGCCATCCACAACCGCAGCTATGGAACGGCCGGAAAGGAAATTATAGACAGAGGCACAGATGGAGGGATAGAAACCGAAGGAGGGTACTTTAAAAATTAAAGATTTGTGCCAGACTCTATCGAAGGCCTTCGATATGTCTAGTACAAAACATAAGCCTAACCTAATCTAGGTTCCGTTAGTTAAATAGAGCCGCGGGGATCAAGTGGAGTTGCTAGCACGCTCACGAGTGAATCTGCTTGACCTGGGTTCGATTCCTTTTCATTAGGCTAGGTTAGGTAAGGTTATTATGATTTGTTTTATTCTCTTTCACTCCTCAATTTCCCTTTACTCGATAGCTCTCCACACTGGGTGCCACACTTTAAAACTGATGAATAGCCTACTTGGTGACTCCTCCAGTCGATGGTATACAAGTTTAAATATCAAAGGTATAAATATTGATAACTACAAAGAAATGAGAAAATAAAAGTCTAGGGTAGGGAGGATGGTGCCTTTAGGTAACCTTGGCCAAAATATACCTGCAAATTGTGTCATTTGTAAGTTAAAGCAAGAGCGAATATCATAATTGCATAAGTATTACCATATTGTAGGAAAAATTGGATAACAACACTAAATACCTCGTAAAACTATTATAGCGGTTATAATATGTAGGCATAAAGGCTAGCTAAAGCAAGGCACAACTATACAAAGTCACCATCAGCTGTTGGAATATACAGTAGATTTATCCAAAGCAGGACAGTCACTGTAATACTATTATAAATTTGAACTTAAGGGACCCCACCTCGCTGTTCTTCTCTATCTCTCCCTCTCTCTTTGGCTTGTATCACTCGGCCCCATTCAGCCTACTGTTTTAAGACGTATACCCCCATCCAGGTGTCAATATTTTCCTGGCGAGCAGTAGCGAGCCAGCATATATATATTTTGGTTTCGACAGCAAGCTAATTTTGTAAATGTTTCTCCGTAAAATGCTGGGTCGCTATCGCTCGCCAGGAAGAATTCGACACCTGGATGGGGATACAAGTCTGAAAACAGTTGGCTGAATGGGGCCGAATGGATACAAACCAGGGAAGTAGAGAAAAGGAGAGAAAGTTAAAAAAACAAAAAAAACAGTCACCCCCCTTAAGATAATGTACATACTGTACATATCAGGTATACGAATGTGTAACATACTTGATAAATGAGTGATTATTTAAACAAAAACGTTCCTACCTGTTGTCCCATGTAAACAGAGGCTAATCTGCATTCATGCTTGTGGAATGGGCTTCCCCGAGACGTTATAGACTGCAGCACCGTTGATTCATTTAAATTCCGCCTAGACAAATATCTCGCATCAAACCCGCGACTGACTGCGTTTGTAAATGAATAACTTTATTTTATCCCCCCCTCAGTTACTAACCCATATGTCCCCTACTAACTTCCTAGTCCTGCCACGTTAGTGGCAGGGCAGTAGTTCCCTTTCCAATGTTCCCTTACCCACTCTAAACCACTGTTTGGACACTTGATCCTCAGTGTTTTGGAGGACAAGCAGCCTAGAAGGGTCACTAGATATGTTGTTGCTTGATTTCCTTTGTACTGCTTTGTACTCCTTTATAACAACAGTTTTGAAATTATGACATTAATGTATTCGCTGCTATATATTATTTGTAATAAATAATAAAACTCACATAGACTATTATACATAATATTCCTGGATGATAATCATGAATATAACGTGAATAGAGAGAACATATTTTACCAACGAAATATGTTGTTACAATAGAAAACGGATATTTTGCGGTCAATACGTAGGATAACTACGCTATATATTGTGTTCTGCTAGTAAGTTGTGACTGATGGCCATGACATACTAAATAGTTTTTCAATAGTTGAAATTGTATTACGTAATTAAATGTCATAATTCATCGATTATCTTAAGAATATACCTCATTTCATCTTTCATGATTTTCATCGTACTTTATTTGTTACGACCATTGTAGTATATAACACAAACCACGTGAATTTTAATTATTATAACTCAAACAGGACTAGAGCAAATGGACTGTAAATTTCCCTGGCTGACCCTTCCCAAATGGTTGAAATATTATTTCGATTACTCAAGTTGTTTGTAAGTTGTGGAGGTTAATGTTCATGAGTTTTTGCCTACTTCTTTGGAACAGGGTGTTGTACTAATACCACAGTATATGTAGTAGTAATAATAAGATAAGTTACAAATTAATTATCTTAATATAATGATTATGAGTGATTTTACAATTTGAGATAATTTCTAGTATTAGTAATATTTTAGGTTATGACAACAACTTAATTGTCTTGATCTTCTACTACTATATAATAATACTAATAATAATAATAATTATAATAATAATAATAATAATAATAATAATAATTAATTATAACAATAATAACAATAGTACAAATACTATAATTATCATATTATTAGTACCGGGTATTACATTTATTATTATTTTAAATTATTATATAATTTTGTATTATTATTGTTTATTATTTATTAGTTACAATATATGTATGTGTAATATTTTGATATTAATATATTTATTATTATTATCATTAGTGTATAATTAGTAATTGATTTGTATTTTTTTCTTTGATATCTATTGTTTTCTGACTACTTCCTAAGTATGCAGAATAAGACGTACACACAGTATGCTGACATATTTAATTAAATAGACACATTAATATGAAGCATTGATAGATCTGTGTCCATCTTAACATAATGTATCAGTCTAAATTCAAAGTCTAAATTTCGTCTGCAGTTATGGTGTCGTTACTTTTATTGTTGACTCTACATAAACTTTGATGAACATAAGAAACCATCGAAGACACAACACATAATCAGAGTCCTTTGTTCCAGAAATGAAAACTCACTTCTCAGTATGATTCCCACCCATGCGCAGTGTGTAAGGTGTTTATTGCGGCGTCTCTTTCATCGTCACACACCAAAGGCCACAGGGTCTAACGCAGGCGCTTCTTAGGTGTGCTAAGGAGCGCCTCTCTGTTGTCAGCTCTTTAGCAAGGAGCATTATATATTGAAGGATTAATACTTATGCTTAACCTACATTCTTGACTGTGAATAGTGTCCTAATTAATGTCTTTTTTTCGTGTGACGATAATATTATTAAGTACAGTAGTTATGTAATCATATCAGATATTATGCTATGAATACAGAAAATGATCTTGTGTTCCTAAATGTCACCAAACGCGTACATGAACAAAGGAACAAAAATTATCCGATATCCACAACATATGTTCTCTCTTTTATTTTCGTGTAACATTCTGGACACTGTGTCTGTCAAACGCAGAGCACAAAGGGAACACTTTACTCACATCCAACTTTCATCAGCTCCCCCGTGAAAAGAATAGAAATCTCGTAAAGGCCCCGGTGTGCGAGAGCCGGGACCTTTACCTGAGCGACAGAGGACCCATTACTGGGGCCGCTCGTGGTTCCTAATAACACGTCCCCGCGGAAATGACCGGGCGGGGAGTTCCAAATTGCAGTTGAAAGTGACAAGTACACAGCTCCACGTAGATAGTTAAACAGGGATGCGCACCAAGTTAGAAGGTCGGGGGTAATTTCCGTGATGGTTTAGGTAGTGAGGAGTAGTTATTTGTGTCCGGGGAGTGGGTCATTACCCTACACTAACTAGAACGATACGCCAGAGTTTCTTGGTGGCGGGAGGCAAGCAGATGAGTCAAGCATAATGTTCCAGAAACAGTATTGATTGCAACTCTGGTTATCGATTCCGTTAAAGTATTGTAGTAATTAATGATACTCACAGCTTAATTACATTGCATATGCATATTACTCAGTAAATAAAGATACTATATTAGAAAGCAAGAATATGGTACATATGCGTATTTTGTAGCTTATAATAATTTTAACTAGGTCGAGTGGAATCCTTAATATATAGTTAACACATTACGAACGGAACTATTTATAATATTGTGTTGTATTGAATATAATAATACGTACACTATGGAATATATGCATTTGACAATACATACTTAAGTACTAATAAACACCAGTATGAACAATGTAAACATTAGAATGGAAATATAAGATGAACTAATAGAAACTAAAACTAATACAAATAATAATAATTACAAAAATACAAGTAATAGAAACAGACAAAAAACAATAAAACAAATAATAATGTTATTAACATATAATAAATACAAAATAATTAATTATAGCTATGCTTATAATGTCAATATAATGTGTATCAATAATTTGAATAATTAATAATAATAATAATAATAATAATAAAAGTAATCATAATAATATTATAAATAATAATACAATAATAATAAAACAATAACAATTAAAGTAATAATTAACATGATTAAAATAGCCAAATATTACCCCATATAATCATTATATGCCTAATAAATATTTTCTAATAATTATGAAAAAAAGGAAATTTCGAATTACATATATACAGAATATATATATATATATATATATATATATATATTATATATATATATATATATATATACCGGTATATATATATATATATATACTGTTATATATTGTTTATATTGATTATATTGTATCTATATTTTTAACTAATATTATTATTTGTATTACTTTTATTGTTATTAGTATTAGTAGTATTATCATAACTGATAATAGCAACATTGGTATAGGAAATATCTTTATCATAAATAATTTCGACAATCTAGTTATTTGAGAAACGATTCTCGTTGGTTTTCAGGATTATTTACTTATTTTATTATGACAATAATAATCAAAATACTACTCGTAATATTATTGCCAGATTAAAATTATAAACATATTTGAAAATTCGTACGAAACGTCCATCATCTATCTATATTGTCGGAATTGATGTATAAACATCGATGATTTAATATCAATAAATGTAATCAAGATACAATTATTATATATATTTGATTATCAATAGGGCTCAAAATAACCTACGATTAACAATCATATTGGATATAATATATATATATATATATATATATATATATATATATAAATTATATATATATATATATATATACCGGTATATATATATATATATATATATATATATATATATATATATATATATATATATATATATATACAGTATTACTGTATATATAGTACATATACATATATAGTTAATATATATATATACAGTACATATGGTTTTTCTAGGTGTCTATTCTAGGATATTATTCTGTTTGGAATAGGCCAATCGGTAAACATAACGACAGCATGGTATATTTAAATCATCTTGACCACTAATCTCTATAACTAAACAAAAATAATAATAATAATAATAAATCGTAGGATAATCAAGTTAATATTTATATAATTTGAAAAAGAATTAGGTAGGGGATAAGTGTCGAGGTGTACAACCTATTTGCTCAAGCCCTTTTAGAGTTATATATGTTTCAGGTCACAGTTTCTGGCGACTTACGATTAATATACTTTATTATTAATATATTGATATGCACTGCAGGTATGGGATATCAATGGAAGGGTAGAATTTTAATTACAGGATATTCTGGAATAAGGGCAAACGTTGAGAGAAAAACAGAGGTAAACTTTTTCAAACTGGAAATTGATTTTATAACCCTAAACAGATATCTTAAGTGGGTGATAATTATAACTCTGATTCAATTTAGATAAAAAATATTTTGGTCAATTGACTTGTGGATATTGAAATCAGCTATCGTATTAACACGTAGGTAAATTCTCAAATACAAGAGTGATCCGAGTCATTCTCCGCTCACACTTTCTTTTAAAAGTGAACCATATAATTTGTCCAGATGTGGCAGACAGCGCTCCAATTATACAACTTTTCCTCTCCTTTTCCACTTGTACAATTCGCCTCCAAAAACCTTTCCCCACAATTATGTCTATTATCGCCACAACTTTTGGCAATTGGTAGCAAAGTTGACGGTACTGGAGGTACACAATACTGAATAATAAATATACAATGCAGTCTGTTGAAAGAAGTCACGTAGGAAAAGATATAGACAAATCGCTTATATACAGTATACTGTATTGACGTTCTATATTTACCGATACCAAAGGCTAGATCATCAGGATTTTTTCGGTAGGACACTATGCGATGATATTTTGTATTATGTCATATTGATTTTGATATCTTTTGGTGTGATATGATACTGCAGTAGCGAAAATAGAGTTGTATGTATTATATAAACAAAGGAGAGAGAGAGAGAGGAGAGAGAGAGAGGAGAGAGAGAGAGAGAGAGAGAGAGAGAGAGAGAGAGAGAGAGAGAGAGAGAACATTTTCCATTCCAAGCGCGTAAGTAAATATACCAATGAATAATACATATGTTAATGAAAAGAAACTATATATATATATATATATATATTATATATATATATATATATATAATTATATACTTTATAATACAGTATAATATATATATTTATATATACTGTATATACATATATATATATATACAGTATATACAGTATATCAAATAATTTGCATTACTTTATAATCATAAAGGAAAATATATCAGGACTTCAAAATAATTTAGCAACATATTTGGAAACGTCATAAATTTTATTAAATTTATCATTCTCTTTGCAACATCATTTAAATGGTGTCTGTACTTTACCAGTTAGTAAACACAAACATATTTTAAGTGACGGACGCTTAGCAGATTGAATATTATTGTGTTGTGCTGTAAACAATTTGATTATGTATTTTTCTGTACTTGATGTATTATGATTGTAATGCTGCCCCTTACAAATCTATAAAATCAGGATTGCGTAACGTAAGAGATCTACCTTTGATATTATAGTAGGCAAATATGAAGCGTAGTTATAGAACATTCAATGCTATAACAAATTAGTAGACACCCTAACAAGTTGTGTTTTATTTAATTAGCACATTCCATACATGTGTAGAAGTAGGCAAAGTATTATTTTTAGATTAACTCTTTCACTATCATGGGATCTACTTTTTTCATTTTTTCACTTGCTAACGCTAGACAATTTTATACAGGTTACGAAGGACCTCCAGCAATTTAAGTGTAAATTATATCGCATCCTCTAACACAAACCCCTTTTCGAAGGATACTAGCGAAACTTCGAAATGTTAGATAATAGGCAACTAAATAATAAATAAAATATATAAAATAAATAAATAACACAAAATTAAAAAATAATAAGAAACACTATATATAAATAAATAAATATATTTTAACAAATATTCCGATAAGTAAAAAATAAGGTAAGGAATTAATGAGAAACTTCAAATAAGTCCGGGATAGCTTCGTAAACTCAAGACCACAATTGATGTCCTTGAGTGTACACTGTAATTTTATGAATGGAAGGAAAATTAGTGTTTTTGAAATACAAGTTAATTATCATAGCCATAGTTAAACCATGTACATACTTAAAAGTCACTCATATTGATGTGCCTTATATACATTTAGTTAAGGAGTGGATACAAAAGTTAAATCATGTTACTAAATCAATCATTAAAAAAATCAAGAAGTGGATACAAATGAATGGTGCTAACTGTACATTTATTTTGTCGAGTCCTTGGTCGTGAGGTAAAGCTTTGTCGGTGGTGGTGGGGTGGGAGTAGTCGTTTTCTGTTGAGCGTCAATAGATGGCGTTACTATGCTCTAACTTGGCCAATATTATCCAGAGCTGAAGCTCCGCCTACTCTATGACGCGTTGTTCACCCACCAATCGGTTGACGTGTCCACTCTAGAGCCCTAAGACGGTATCACACGAGACTTATATTGTTAATTTATCATGGTCAACATTATTCCGGCAATTTTTTTGTTATCTTTCGCACAGGTATCTGAAATAATACTGAATGTAGATTTAATTAGGTGACTAAATACTTATATAATTTCGCTCATATGTTGCCTGTCGAGTCTTGACGATAAATATTGAGGGAAGATGATCTTGTGAGAAGTCGGTGTCACAGGAGCGATTGTTCCGTCAATGTTTACGAGCAATTGTACTCAGGTGGTTTCTAAATATAGGTTTTATCAGAATTCAGCTACCTATCATAATCTACATTCAGCCTAGTTTTCGATTGCCCTGCTAAACCTCTTCAAAATATTATTTGGAATAATTTGCTCATATTAGTTTGCCCCAAAAAGCACTCATGTATTAACCCATTCAGTACCGGTAACACCCTTTTAATTATATTCTGGCAACTATTAGACGGTTTGATTCGGCTTAGGAAGGATGTCTACCCGTTAAAAGATTGCAGACTATATCAATTAATCCTTTTAGCTACCATATACCCTTCTTAAACTTCATACAATCATCTAAATGCAACTGGAATTTAAAAACAAAAAAACGTTGCCGGTACTGTAAGGGTTATATGCTGGTACAGTCAAGGTCAAAAGATTTCACAATGTTGTCTTGATCTTCTGTATGAAAGTTAAATTAGTATGAATGAATTGCGAGTGTGGTTTAATTATCAGGTGAATAATCATTAGAGTTAACTACTGCATACAAAAACTACACTCGCAATTCAATCATGGGCATTATATTTCCTTATATAGGGTCACGAAGATGAACAGAATTTATGTGGGCAACTGTACCCTAGCTCTATCCATATTCTTGCCAAAAATAAGTTATGTAACTTAACGAGTGGGCAGAGATCGTAACCCCTAACCGCTGTAATTAAAAAAGGACTAGTCTCATCGAGCTAATATTTCTACCAAATAGGCAGACTTGGCTAGGGAATAGGTGATGCAATTGACAGCTCATTTGCTTTAGCCGTTTTTTAGTTCCAATGGTTAAAGGTTACGATTTCTGCCCAACCTAGAATGAACGGACTATAGTTGGAAATCTTGCCGGGTGTACTTCACTGAAAAAACAAAATAAAAAAGTTACGCAGTTATAAACATCATAATGTTGTTATTACAGGATGGAACAGTACGGCTATATTCAACAAAACATAATTATTTAAAGACAAGACAGTTTCGGCTCATCTTGGACTTTGAAGAGGGTTTAAGAGGATAGGAAACTGACGTGTAACTACAATAAATACTTTTTTGCATACAGGGTGTCCAGCGATTTATATAAAATACTTCCAGAGATGAAAGATCAAGTAATTCTACGTAAAAACTCTTATAATATATACACATAGGCATTTTGGGGCATTGTTTTGCAGTTTGCCTTTAAAGCCAGCTTTTTGGCACCGGCTCGGTAGTGTAGAGGAGAACGTCTCAGCCTCCCACCCCGGATGACCCTAGTTCAATCCACGCTCAGGCGGCATGTAGGTTTTTTAATACACCAGTAGCCCATACCGTTTTCCTTGAGCAAGGAAATGAAGAAAGCTACAGTGTATTTGTTGGTGTTTTATAAAGAATTAATATAATACATTATCGTACACTACATATTTACGTCTCTATACTATTTCAATAGAGGAAAACTGCTTAAAAATTACGAAAAACACATAAATGTCCACTTTAATAGACCATAACATGCCCTCAAAAGCCTATGTATATAGAATATTATGTACTCAGAATTACTTTATCTTTCATTTCTGGAAGTATCAGACAAAACTCACGGGACACCCTGTATGTGGGTTCAGTTTTATATAAGTTAAGCTCTGAATGCTAAATGTGAAAATCGCTTTTTATATAATTGGTGAGCACATTCCTCTCAAAGACACAATAAACGTCTCTGGGACCAAGGTAATTAACTGTGTTGGTGGCTTAGATGCTTATGTTCTGGGTGGGGTGTCCCGATTTCGAATCCCAGGAAGACATTATGCTTTCATTAATTTGTTCAAGTGCATTGGGGTTTGTAATGGAGGATTATTGTTAAGAACAGGGTGTTCCTTAATATATGCCTCTTGATATGTTTTTTTTTTTGGTCTCACCCTCGGGACTGTAGGCTGTGAGTAGCTTCAAGTTTATCGAGTGAGTCTTCGAAATGTCGGGTGCTTCATATATTAGCTTGTATTAGATGGTGACAGAGGAGCTACAAGATGTTGTATGCTTCCTTTTGTGTCGCACTCGACAACTGCACCTTTTGTATACACATCATGTGAGTTAGACAGAGCAGCTATACCACCGTTCACAGATTCCTCGAATATGGTTGGGGATCTTCTTTGCTAAGAATTGGTGACTATACAGTGGTATTTTCTTTATGTGTCGGTGTAGCCAGGATATTTGTAGAACAGCGGGAACAATCAGATCATCTCGGAAAAAAAACAAACGTGCCCCTGACATTTGCCGTGGGATGAGGGGGCATGAAGGAAGCTGTGTGCATTTCTCATTAGTTTTATGCAGCTTTCAAATCTTGGTATTATATGCTTAAAATAGGGAACTGTATACCAAATATGGCATGGTAGTTAATTCGGTTTGAATTAAAAATCCTTTAATTGTCTAGATATCTTATTCTAGACCACCCTCTCTAAGGCAAAAATACACTAATCAATTCAAACTATATGATTTACTCAAACAATACAGTCATCAAAAGGTAGTAAATACCATATATTACATGATAATTGTATACAGTATCATTAAGTGTACTTGTCCAGAGAAAAATAAAATGTCTGCCACCAAAAGCTCTTGAAAAATTAATCCCATATCGAAAGATCAACGAGCAAGGTAAAGGTGATGCGACCTTTCCAAGAAAAATGGTTGCCACTAGAAATTGTTTACCCATTCTGTACCCAGCGACGTTCTTTTAACTTTATTCCAGCTACTATTATACAAATTTATTTAGTTTTAAAAGGGTATCCAGAAATTAAGAGGATTATATATATATCTCAATTACAATATATTTACTACCACAAATCCTTCTTAAACTGCACAAAATCCTCTAATTATAGCTAGAATATATATAACAAGACCAGCGGTAAAGAATAGGTTAATAATGTTGGTGGATTTTATTGGCTAGGCATATAAGATATAGGTAAGTCGTCGTGCTTAAGCCAACGTAGGTAGCAACAAGTAAATGTCCCTGATAAAACTACCGGAATCAATTTGATTTACTAGCTAGAGAAAAGTAACATGAAGAAATATGAAGGAAACGGCTGCTACAAGATGCCACAGAAATAAAAAAAATGCGCTTAGCTGTAAATCCTTGAAAACAAGTAAAACAGAAAAACTACCGCACTCCATTAGATTTACCAAGATAAAGGTACGTCGTCGTCTCCAGTACGAAGAAAATGGCTGCCACCAGAAGACCCAGGATGAACAGGAAGACAGCCCCTTGCATGTGGACCATACTAAGGGCCCTGATGGTAGTGGAAGTGTCCTGTGAGGCGTCCTGAGGGAGGAGTTCCGGCTGGGTCTCCTGTTGCTGCTTCTGCTTCAAGCGACTTTCCCGACGGGTCTCCACAAGCATGTCTTCACTCCACTTCTCGTATAGTCCAGCCTGTTGTGAATAGTGCAAGGGTTAATACACACAGACACAGTATATGCATATATATATATATATATATATATATATATATATATATATATATATATATATATATATGACAGTGTGGTAATCCCGACACTGATTACGGAAGCGAAGCATGGACGTTGGTTGAGAGACTCAGACCAAGAGTGAGAGCAGTGGAAATTAATTACTTAAGAAGTGCATGCAGAGTTACATGGAGGGATAGACAGACTAATGAGGAAGTAAGAAGGAGGTGTGGTGTGGAGGTAGATGTGCTGGAAAGTGTGAAAAGGAACAACTTGAGATGGTTCGGCCATATGGAACGTATGGAAAGCGAAAGAATGACTAAGAGGGTGTACGAGAGCGAGGTGGAGAGACAGAGAGGGAGAGGTAGACCGAAAGAGAGGTGGAAGGATGGAGTGAGGAAGTATATGAACGAAGGCGGTGCTGGGTGGGGGGAGGGGCGTCGACTGACTGGGGACAGAGGTGTATGGGGGCGGTTCGTTCGTGGCCACCCCTTCGGGGATCACGGCATCAGGCAATAGATAGATAGATAGATAGATATACATATATATATATATTTATGTATATATATATATATATATATATAATATTATGTATATATAAATATACTGTATATATGTATATATATACATATTATATATATATATATATGTATATATACAGTATATATAAAATATATAATTATATACAGTACATACATACATACTGTACATACGTACACACACAACATAGGTTTTAGGGGTCAATGCCATTAAAATACACACATATACATTTTTCTTGTTTGCTTCTTCTTAAAGTGTTTTTTAAATGATGAATTATATTTCTTGTATTTTGCAGTTGTGACAATAAAACCTTTGAATATAATTGACATTGCATTTTCAATTAGTGGGTGACGGTGGGTCGAAACTGTCTACAGTATTATAAGTTAAATAATTCATTCCATCTATGTAATGGTAAGTGTCTTGTTCCCCAAAGGATTTTGTTTCTATATTCCATCTACTCCCTCTCGGGCATAGGCTGAGAGCCTGTACATTCAACCATTATTGAACGGTGAAGCCTGTGAGGTCTCGTTCCAGTCTACTGGATGAGATAATGTGAAGCACTTTTAGATGCAACCAGCCCATGCCATCTTGCCTTTGCAGGATGCATGGGGCTTAGTTCCTCACTCACGGCTCGAAGCATCCCCATCTCTGAAGCTGCCTCGCTCCAGTTATTTACTGTATCACCTCCTAGAATCGGACCCTCACTCTCAGAATGCCACCTATTGAGCAATGAACTCACTAGGCATTGGCTCCCTATAGCATATATTTGAATATGGGAATATTCATACAGTGCTATTTAATCAGGGAACAATGAGGTTTCATGGGCTTTGTGGTAATGCACTAATACTATGTACAGCACAATTTCCATCCCAATAATATCTTTCCACTGACATATCGGGATTCGAACCCGGGTCCATTGGATTACCAGTCCAGTGGCAAGACCACTCCACCACACCTCTGAATGCTACGAATGAATCGCCTCCATGCTCCACTGTCCTTTGCCAACTGATGACCCTCATCCTACGCAACATGACTTCCATTCATATACCTCTCAATTCCATCTTTTCATCTCTTTCTTGGTCTGCCTCCATCTCTGTTCCTTCACCTCACTCTCACATACTCTTTTAGTCATTCTCTCGCTATCCATATGACTGATCCACCTCAAAGAGTTCCCTTCTTGTACTCTCTAATACATCCATATCCACAGCACATTCTCATGTTTCTACAAAGGAGTACAAAGGAGTACAAAGGAGTACAAAGGAAATCAAGCAACAACAGATCTAGTGACCCTTCTAGGTTGCTTGTCCTCCAAAACACTGAGGATCAAGTGTCCAAACAGTGGTTTAGAGTGGGTAAGGGAACATTGGAAAGGGAACTACTGCCCTGCCACTAACGTGGCAGGACTAGGAAGTTAGTAGGGGACATATGGGTTAGTAACTGAGGGGAGGATAAAGTTATTCATTTACAAACGCAGTCGCGGGTTTGATGCGAGATATTGTCTAGGCGGAATTTAAATGAATCAACGGTGCTGCAGTCTATAACGTCTTGGGGAAGCCCATTCCACAAGTTGACAACTCGATTGAAGAAGAAATTCTTAGATTCGTGCGAGTTAAAAGATTTACCAATAATTTTGCAACCGTTTCCCCGCGTGTAATTAGATTGGTCGATAGTGAAGTACTTACTACAGTTCATATTGTCGATGCCTTTGATGATTTTGAACACTTGAATTAAGTCGCCTCTTAATCTGCGCTGGGTTAAAGGAAATAGATTTAATTCTCTAAGACGCTCTTCGTATGGTTTGTTCTTTAGGCTAGGTATCATTTTGGTAACTCTACGTTGAACTCGTTCTAGCTTGTTTATATCTTTTTGGTAATAAGGGCACCAGGATTGAACGCAGTATTCCAGAAGAGGGCGGACTAAGGAATTGTAAAGGGTTAGGATAACTTCTTTGGATTTATGCTCAAATGACCTGCCTATAAAGCCAATTATTTTGTTTGCCTTCTTAACAACTTCTGAACATTGTTGACTCGGTTTTAGGTTACTCGATATTGTTACTCCCAGATCAGTTTCTCTGTTTACATTCTTAAGCTGAGTGCCATTCATCGAATAGTTTGCTTTCTCATTTAGGTATCCGACATGTAGTACTTTACATTTATCCGCATTGAAACTCATTTGCCTATCTCTTCATGTGACTCCACACGGACTTCTCAATTAACTCATTTCTAACCTCCTCACTGTCTCCGATAACATTAATGTTTCACTCCAGTGCATCAGTGTCAGAATCATGCAGTGACTTCATTACTTCCATGTTCACCTCCATATTCCTTGTTACTGCTTTGAACATACAAACCCTCCTCTCCTGATGTACCACCTTTCACACTTCATTCTCCAAACATCCATCATGCTCATCTAATTGCCCAAAATACTCACTAAATAAGCTGAAATGTTTCAATACCTGGCCATTCTTCCTCACTTTACACTACGTGCCTGTATTCCTCCGTGTCCTCAGGAAATAGTAACACAGGCATATTCCACTCCCTTTTCTTACCAGGGGTACTCCAACAACCTCTCCATTTCCTTGTATTTCCTTTCTGGCTACACACACACACACACCCATATATACTGTATATATATTATATACTGAACAACCATGGGGATATCACACATCCTTGTATCCAGACTTAACAAAAATAAATAATAATAAAGTAGACATGCCGTTTTGCCCAAAATCAAAACGGCATACCCAACTCTGCAATGGGTCACCATCATCACTACTAGTCACTATCACCATTACTATCATCAGCACTACTACTATTACAACCATCACTACTACTCTCACCATCATCACTACTACTCTCATTATCACTACTACTTTCATCACTGCAACTTTCACCATAATCACTGCTGCTCACCATCATCACTAATACTGTCACCATCGTCACTACCATCATCACTACTGTCATAATATTCACTACAACTATCATCATTACTTGTCACCATCATCACTACTATTATGACCATTATCACTACTACTAGTACTGTCACCATCATATCTACTACTGTCATCATCATCACTATTGTCATCATCACTACAACTACAACCATCATCACTACTATTATCACCATCATCACTACTATCACCATCATCCCGACTATTACTGCTATCACTTATAATGTCAACTAAACTAACTTAACCTAACAAATACGGGGCTAGTTTGTTTTTGCCCCCAGAACGATAGCGTTTTGTATGTACACACACACACAGATTGCCATCATCATAGCAGTGGGGGGGGGGGGGGGGGGGGAGGAGCGTAAAACCATACTTTGGACCTAAAATCATAACTATTGCACATATTCAAAACATATTTTTTGACTGATGTTCGTATTCACCCAACAAAATAAATGTTTGTGTGAAATTTGGTGAAAATCCGTCCAACGGTCTAGGAGGAGTTTCGGGACAGACAGACGACAACATCGACGACAACAGATTTTTTTTTCCGGTGGTACCCACTATACTTGTTTCTAACTTCTAACCCTTCCTGTTACTGTTGATCTTTTCTCTCCTTTGGGCTCCTCCGACCATAAACTTATCTCTGTCACCTGTCCTATCTCTCCAGTACGGCCACCCGATCCTCCTAGCCGGCGGCGCTTGCGGCACTTCGGCGCTGCCGACTGGGAGGCTCTCCAGCAGTACTTCTTTGATTTCCCATGGAATTATTTCTGCTTCCATGGCCGGGGACCCTCGGAGAGTGCTGAACGCATTACCGAGGTAATCCTATCGGGCATGGAAGCATACATTCCATTCTCTTTCTCTCAGACTAATGCTAACAAATCTTGGTTTACTCCCGCCTATTCTACTGCTGTCCGCAATAAGGAGGAAGCATTCAAACGGTACCGACGCCTTAAAACTCAAGACTCTCATTCTTCCTATGTTTCTGCCCGGAATCAAGCCAAATCTGTTCTTCGACTTGCCAAACACTCTTTCATCAATAATAAATGCACTGAACTATCCAACTCTAGCTCTTCCCAAGCTTTCTGGCATCTAGCCAAAAACCTCTCCAACATTTTCTCTTCCTCGTCTTTCCCTCCCCTTTTCCACTCTGATGGCACAACCATCACTTCTTCCTCTGACAAAGCTAAACTCTTCGCTCAAACATTTGCTAGAAACTCCACCTTGGATGATTCCGGTGCTATTCCTCCCTCTCCACCCTCCTCTCTCTTACTTATGCCTAATATCCTAATCTAAGATGTACTTTCTACCCTCTCTGGGCTTAATACTAATAAGGCGTATGGTCCGGACGGTGTTCCTCCTGTTGTTCTTAAAAACTGTGCTTCCGTGCTGACTCCCTGCCAATTGTTCTTATCTCTTCTCTTTCTAAAGTTTTTGAAACTATTCTTGCTTCCAAATGTCTTAAGCATTTCTCTTCTCATAATCTGCTCTCAGATCGCCAGTATGGCTTCCTTAAGGGTCGCTCAACTGGTGATCTTCTTTTATATCTTACTAACTCTTGGTCAGCCTCCTTTCGTGAATTCGGTGAGACTTTTTCTGTTGCACTAGACATATCGAAAGCCTTCGATAGGTCCTGGCACAAATCTTTAATTTCTAAACTGCCCTCCTTCGGTTTCTATCCCTCCATCTGTGCCTTTGTCTCTAATTTCCTTTCCGTCCGTTCCATAGCTGCGGTTGTGGACGGCCATTGTTCACTTCCTCACCCTATAAACTCCCGTGTTCCTCAGGGCTCTGTCCTATCTCCTATTCTCTTTCTAATTTTTATAAATGATCTCCTCAACTGTACCTCAATTTCCCATCCATTCATACGCAGACGACTCAACCTTACACTACTCCATTAGTTTTTCAGAACGCCCCAGCCAGCAATCCCTCAACGACAAACGTAATGAAGCCATAAAACTCTTAAATTCTGATCTAAATGCTATTTCCAATTGGGGCAGAGAAAACCTTGTTACCTTTAATGCTTCCAAAACCCAATTTCTCCATCTATCTACCCGTCAGGATCTCCCAGCGGACTATCCCTTATTCTTCAACAATACAAAAATCAACCCTTCATCTTCTCTCAATATTCTTGGTGTCTCCTTTTCTTCTGCTCTCAGTTGGAAGGACCATATTACCAGTCTTGCTAAGGCAGCCTCCCAGAAGCTGGGTGTGCTCAACCGCCTTAGGGGGTTCTTTTCCCCTGCACAGCTTCTTGCTCTGTACAGGGGCATAGTGCGTCCTTGTATTGAGTATTGTTCACATGTGTGGGGAGGTTCCTCTCACACCGCTCTCCTAGACAAAGTTGAAAGGAAGGCCTTTCGTATCATTAGCTCCCGTCCACTCACCCACTCTCTGCAATCTCTCTCTCTCCGCCGCAATGTTGCATCTCTCTCGCTATTCTATCGCTACTATAATAATCAGTGTTCCTCAGAGCTATCCCAGTGTATACCACCTCCTTTACGTAGGGCACGTGGTACCCGTCTTGCAACTCAATCCCACCCCTACTCTGTGCAACTCTCCAACCCAAGAGTGAAACGTTACTCTCAAACTTTCTTCTACTCAACAGCTGAGCTCTGGAACTCTCTCCCAGAATCAGTCTTTCCCTCTTCCTATGACTTAAATTGCTTCAAACTCCGTGTGTCCAGGCATTTTGGCTCGAACGTCCCTTGATTTTGGCCCTGTCACTCTTTCAACTATGGGGGAGGCACTCGCTATAGGCAGTTATGCCTTTTGCCTCCCTCAATCACATAGAGAAAAAAAAAAAAAAGAGACAAACTCGTAAATCACTTACAGGAAAACAACATACTTAAAGATACTCAACACAATTTTCGTAATATACGCTCCTGCTTAACATTCCTCTTAGACTTCTTCCACGATATCCCCAAGCTTCAAGGTGTTGGTTGCTTCCTTTCTGCCACACTAGATGGCGACACCGTATTTATACAAGAGCAGCTATAGGCCTAAGGTCATTCACAGTATCTTCGAATATGTTTGGGCATCTTTTATGCTATGAATTTGTGACAAAATATGGGGTATTTTTGACGTGTCGGTGTAGTCATGATACTTGTAGAACAACAGGAATGATCAGATCACCTCTGAAGAAAACAAAATGACGTTTAGCATGGACGCAATGTGAGTGTCTTATTTTATTTATTTTGTTCAGTCCACGGTGCTATCGCTTCCCCCTAATATCGCCTGCTCTAATATACACGGGAGACGTAAATAGAGTAAACTAAAACAATCAATGAAACTATGAGATTGCAAGTTTGAAGGCAAATCAATGGAAATGGAGTCCCTATTATGGTTGGCAGAGAATGTCATCTCAACGGCCTCAGCCTCTTTTTATGCCCCATCATAATTTATAAAACTAAAAACCTACTAAGTAACCTAATTAATTATACCTATCTCTAATTTGATTAGCATAGGACACGATTTTTTGTTTAGGTAGGTTTAACCCTGCTCAGGCATATTGGCCCCATATGGGCCAAAAAATATGCGTAAAACAGGTTTTTCGCGAATATTTCACGGCCGGAGGCCGATGGCAAGAAGTTTTGAAGACGAGCCGTCAGTCCGCATCGTCCTACAACTGGCAGAGGGTGTGAGCCGCCGTTCTCTCTCCTCCCCTTTCCTGTACCAACCTGTCCGGTCACCATATGGGGTCCATAATCCCAAATGTGTACTACAAATTTCCCATTCCTATCAAACTTTTGTTTAGCCCCAGAGTTCTGCCTTGTTGTCACCCAAGGCCCTCAGCCATACCCTCCACAACCCTGCAACCAAATTAATCCAGCTTATGTAATGTATGAGATATGCCTCACTTTTGTTGACCCTTTTTTCACTACTTTTTTATTTTATTTTTGTTATATGACTTAATATTTGCAGTAGTGTAATTTGCTCTTAACAAAATATTAAACATTAATTGTAGTTTCTATTGGTAAAAAGAAATTTAAAATCCATCAACCAGCTTTCGGGTGAGAGCCATTTAAAGTGCCGGTCCCCATCTGGGGCCACATTGCTAATTTCGTTACACTTCTGGAACATTACCTGAGCAGGGTAATACAAATTTATAGAATTTGGCTGAAACTTTAGGACAAATATCCATTGATTTTTACTTATCCTCAGGTCAATACTTTACCAAATCCTTTCTAGTGTTGCCTAAGAAAGTCTAAGAATGCTTAGGCTGAACTAAAGTTAAATAACATAACTGGAACAGATCCTGTAGACCTCAGAGAATCCCTTTATGAAGATGGCGGGTTAATCCCTACCGGTAACGTCTTTGTAGTTTTATTAGAGCTATATTTAGAGAATTTCGTACAGCTTAAGACAGATCTGTGGTAGTAAACAAGGGTTAAGGGAGATAGTTCAAAGCCTGTTAATTGCTGGAGGCCCTTTTTAAACCGAGCAAAATAATTAAATAGTACCCAGAATGAAGTTAAAA
The DNA here is from genome assembly GCA_032716605.1 of Paralithodes platypus. Lineage (NCBI taxonomy): Eukaryota > Metazoa > Arthropoda > Malacostraca > Decapoda > Lithodidae > Paralithodes > Paralithodes platypus. The sequence goes on along the minus strand of CM064567.1, from coordinate 44,563,447 downwards.
GGACGGCACCGGTAATGGAAGGCCTACTAGAGAGGACCGGAGAGTTCATTACCTACTTATCATCCGCTGCTACAATGTACAGACACAGGTTCTTGCATTATAAAGGTGCAACAAGCTAGAAAAGCAGAATGCAATTTCGTTTTAGAAAACAATATGTCAATATGTGTTCCTATATTTAGATAATCGACAAGTATATGATATATGTTTTGGTGTTTCTCTTGGCGAGTTGATACTATTTAGTGGCAGTATATGACTTTTTTTGTCATATATGGTGCCTTGTTATACCTTATAGAGAGAGAGAGAGAGAGAGAGAGAGAGAGAGAGAGAGATAGATAGAAAGAGAGAGAGAACCTAAATTATATATCGTTACCCATAAGTCATTGTCATCCATCAACTCTGTTCGAAATCTGCAAAACAAAATACGAACAAAAATCATTTGAACCCGTTTCGGAACTCCAGATATACAAACGTAATTTAATTTTTCGCTGCAACATAAATGGATAGTCGACACTAGTAGCAATTAATCTTTTCATTTACGGTTATTGCAATATTGTTGATACGCTTCGTCAAACCCTAACTAACAGTTACTTTATACTTCTGAAACTGTGTCGAACCCAAAGTGAAATGCTATCCCGGTGAGCAATGGTTCAAACGGGCTTACTTGCTGGTGTCAAACATGAATTTGTTTGAAAATAACCCATTGCTTGTTGTAAGATGGTTATAAAAGGAGCCCTGTTAAATATATTTTGTTCATATAATAGGGTAAGGTGAACTTAAGGGTTTACGCAAGACTGCGATTCAAGTTAACAAGTGCGATAATCCTGCTCTAAATGAGTCTGTGATGTTTTAAATGAAGCACTCTAGAACTTTAGTGATATGCCAGTTAGGTGTTATGAACTAAGTGGCGAAAGTTGACGGTCTAATTTACTAGTATGGATGACTGAGGGGTATGGCTTGTGATGTATTTAGTAAAGATTTTACCTTTAGGAGAAGTGTTGTGATGTCGGTTATTGTAGCCAGTGAAGAAGTGTTAATTGTTACGACTTTATATTCATATATCTAGTGAATATTGTGATGTCAATATAACCAGTGGAAGATTGTTGTGACGTCAATATAACCAGTGGAAGATTGTTGTGACGTCAACATAACCAGTGGAGGATTGTTGTGACGTCAACATAACCAGTGGAGGATTGTTGTGACGTCAATATAACCAGTGGAGCATTGTTGGGAAAAACTCAATTTTTATGTCACAAATTTCCCTTGGATTTTATTTTTGGAATCCGTTCGATTTCATTAATATATAGTGTTTGTATTTAATTACAAACATACGAAAAAACGTTTTCCCCATTATCCAACGATCTTAAGACACGCCACCCGATAGTGGGGGAGGGCTATGAAGGTCAGGGAAAATGAGGGGTTAAATGAGTAAAACGGCGATAATAGCGTATTTTAGCAAAACTTGGCTCGTGTTTTAATGTTTTTGAAAGACAAGAAACCCAAGAATTTGAAAACCCGAGCCAAGTTTAGGCATAAGTTGGCTCGGATTTTGCGGTGTTCTATAGTTGAAAAACACAGTAACCTGATTTTGAAATTTGGCTCATGTTTTCATGATTTACGAAACCCTAAAACCCGCTATATCGAAAACCCGAGCCAAGTTTTGGCAAAAGTTGGCTTGGATTTTGCGAGTTTCTAAGGTAAAAAAAGACAGTGATGTTATTTGGATAATTGGCTCGTGTTTTCTTGATTTACAAACCCATAAAAAACGATTTGTCCAAAACCTGAGCCAAGTTTTGGCAAAAGTTGGCTCGGATATTACGATTGTTTAGAGTACAAAACGACAGTGATTTTATTTTGATATTTTGGTCGGGTTGTCTTGATTTAGAAACCTAACCTAACTTAACTTAACTTAACTTAACCTAACCTAACCAGTGCAAAATATTACAGAAATGTTGCCAGAAACATTTTGACCATCGAATGTTGACTAAAAAAGCTCTCGTGTGATACCGGCTTAAGACTGCGAGCCTATTCCCTATAATTATCATCGTGCGAAGACGCATACGAGCAAATTGTTATGGTTTCTATTATATTTACGAAAACGGCAGGTATTGAATAGTATTATCTTGGATATATCACATACAAAGGTAAGTGTAACCAAACATCTAGTATATGTCCCTAGTACCTAGTAGATTGGGTGGATGACTAAACCCAACAAAATATGAAAGCGTAATAGCATACCTTATTGAGATGTGGAGGGAGTAGGTGGGGAAGAGATGCATCCACGTTTTCGACGAGGAGGTCGGACACGTCGATCCAGAAACGTCCCTTTTCTGTGGGAAGTGCGAAAACCACAGTTACGGCGAGTAGTGGTTTTATTTAGAAACCAATAATGACCGCATCGCCACTGGTCTGACGGTTCATAATAATAACATGGGTTTGAGCAAAGTTTGCAGGAAACAGAGGTAGGCAAACAAAAATGGTCAGTAAAAACATTAAGGGCTGCACTATTGTTCCGTGTTGTGTCAATAATCACTGAATGTGGGAGGGGGAACAACCATTACAAGCGGCGTCCATGACTAAACTGAGGAGAGACTTCAATGAAGGTGTGTATCTCTGATTGGTTCAGTGCAATGACGTAATCAAGGTCAATAAACTTACCTGATAGGTTTCTGGTTGTATGTGTCACGTAATCTATGACTTTAATGACGTGGTCAGAAAAACCCCCAATAAGAATCCAGAAGTGTCTTGTGACGTATTGCACAGGAGTTGGGAAATGAAACTCAGTATTTCCAATGGGGATTGGCAGATGGCGTGATAGTATTAAAAAAGTTGAGGAATAGAGCTCTCCAGTTCACGAAAAAATGGCGTCGCTGAAAGCCGCGCCGTCTATAAGAGAGTATTGACAACCGTTTTATGGTAGGTAGACATGTTACCGTTTTTTTTTAATAGGTTTTGCCGAGGGTTGAAACTAATTTTAATATGATGTTTAGAGCATATAGATTCCATATCTGTCTTCAAATATGTCAAAATAATTTGTGACAAATAAATGGAGTTATACTCATTGTTGTTACATCAATGTAACCAGTGGAGGATTATTGTTACGTTAATATAACCAGAGGAGGATTGTTGTGACGTCAATATAACCAGTGGATGATTGTTGTGACGTCAATATAACCAGTGGGTGATTGTTGTTACGTCAATAAAACCAGTGGAGGATTGTTGTGACATCAATATAAACAGTGGAGTATTGTTGTGACGTCAATATAACTAGTGGAGGATTGTTGTGACGACAATAGAAACAGTGGAGGATTGTTGTGACGTCAATATAACCAGTGGAGGACTGTTGTGACGACAATATAAACAGTGGAGTATTGTTGTGACGTCAATATAACTAGTGGAGGATTGTTGTGACGACAATATAAACAGTGGAGGATTGTTGTGACGTCAATATAACCAGTGGAGGATTTTGGACGCCTTATTATTACTAGAGAATTATGGTTACACTTGGTAGGCAACATGTCCTACGATCAAGGTATTTTGAACATTATTTGGTAAACATTGAAGAGGCCCCTGACAGCCTTTGTACTAGTTATTTGTTGTTGTTTTTTGTTAGATAAGGTTAGGTAAACAGGATGTCAGAGCTCTCTTCAATGTTTACCCATTATTTTAGTTATCATTATTATTATGTTTATTACTTTTATAGACACATTGTATACATTTATTATGATTATTATTAGTAGTAGCTGCTTGTAGAGAGTAGTAGTTGTTGTAGTAGCAATAATAATTGAATTTCAAAGGGGAGGAGGGGGTACATATGGTTATTTCAATATATCCGGGGGTAATGGAACCACATGTATCATTATTTGGGGTTTGAAACATATTCTTCTGGAAAACACCATGCAACTTATGCAATTAATTTAGTAAAACTCTTTTGTTTTAGATTGTACATAATCTGTGTCCATATATACAGATAAATTTACCCCCCAAAATATGTTTGCGTTATACTTTGTGATATTCCTACGCAGGAACCCCAGGACCTTGTTACCTTTTGTTGTGAGGCTGCGAGTGTGTTTGGTAGTGGAGATTTGGACGCCAAACTAATTGATGGGAGGGATAGATATTTAGAGTATGATTGTGAGGTAACGGTATGAAGGGATAGCTTTGATGGAATGGGTAAAACGAATAACATGCCTTTTGTCAGATATTCAAGTCATCTGTTACTTGGCTTCCCAGTCTTCTAAGTTAGGCAGTCTTGAAATTGAAGACAATACTCTTAATTCCAATTTTAGTATATGTTAAATTAAATCATGTAAGCTAGGCTAGATTAGATTAGGTAAGTTTGACATTATGAGGTTAGGTCGACAGGCTAGGTTATTGTAGGTAATCAAGTTAATAACGAATCATATCCGATCGAAATAAATATAATTTTATATTTGACTGAAACATAGTAAGCATGTTCAAAGAAGCCTACATATGTTTTCACTACAAAGAGCTATAAGCTAAAATAAAGCTAAAGCTGAGGACTATACATTGTGACGCCTACCCCATTATAACTCAACAACAACAAAGTCGATCATTCATAGATTTTGGCGTTCCGCAGCAGGTATAAGATACTTGAGCAATCCAGCTGGCATATATCAAACTTGTGAAGAGCCAATCAGGAAATTGGTGTGCGTATTTACTCCCCGTTTACTCTAGATTTTTTTTTTTTTACCAAAAAGAGTATGTGTTTACATGTTCTCAATTAGTTATATCGAACAGAATGTATTTATCATATCCTAACGGAATCGGAGACCAAACTCTACATTTTCCATTATATTTTCGGAAATTAGTATAAAAACGGTGGCGTATATTATTAAAAATATGAGTGACATTCATAAACACCCTGGCGAAGAGAAAAGAAGATTACAATTTAATACGCCCTTCATATTTTACCTTAAGAACGTAAACAGGCTCGAAATTGAGTGCATCTTCCGTATTTTTATGTTTCCCAATACAACCATAACATTTATATACGAATTAAATTTGTGTTGTATTATACTGTACAGTTAACAAAAGCATATATATTATTACACATATTCGATTCTTTGGATCATTAAAGCCAAGTTCTGAAGCATCTGGGATAAAATAAAGTATCGTATTATCTATTATGCGTTCGACACCGATTGGAATGGATGCGTCGCCATTGACTGTACACAATTTATTTTATGATTTATGTATATATCATATAATTCATATGGGGCGTTAATTTTCAGACAGACACACTTTTATAATGGAATAATTAAAGGTCTACAGACTTTAATCCCTCACTGTTCACTTGCATAATTTGAGGTCGTTGATTTTTTTTGTATATATCACTATAAATACTATTAGTATTGATTCTTCCTTTTTCAGGAAAATGTTTCATTAAAATATTCTGTGGTGTTTTCATAATTCAGTATTTTGTATTTGTCTCTTTACGAGGTTCTGCTTACCTTATGTTTCCTGTGGTGATACTTTGCTATATTTGTATTATTGTTCTAGATGCGTGATTGTTCTTTTCCTGACACGGTACTTTTCATGTATTTCTCTTTAGTATATCATTTTCCGTCGTTAGTTTGTATTCTGTATATTTCAGAATCAGTATACCTTGCTTATTCATGTTCCTTTAATTTCCCTATTTTCCCTTGGCTGGTTACATTATCCATTGTATTTTCTTTACTGCTATCTTTTGTATAAGCTGTACCGGTCCCACCAGCTATATCCAGCTCCACCCTTTCTGGAGGAGTACTAGAGTGGGGTCCTGAGTCACGTTCTTTGGAAGCAAGTTAGAACAAAGGCGAAACAAGAACATAATAGCTGATAAGTGGTAGGGGGAAGTCTTGCTGTTACCCTAGGGTTGGTTTCAGTATGTATTGTCATTGTATGTAAACTCCCAGGTCTATAGTATCACATTTGCATAGTACTAGTCCAGTTAATCGCTTCATTGATAAGTACTGAATTGTGTATAATTATTTATGTATGTATGTATGTATAATACTCAGGCACATACCCCATTCTATCTATCTATCTATTGCCTGACGCCGTGATCCCCGAAGGGGTGGCCACGAACGAACCGCCCCCATGCACCTCTGTCCCCAGTCAGTCGACGCCCCTCCCCCCAACCGGCACCGCCTTCGTTCATGTAGTTCCTCACTCCATCCTTCCACCTCATATTCGGTCTACCCCTCCCCCTCTGTCCCTCCACCTCGCTCTCGTACACCCTCTTAGTCATTCTCTCGCTTTCCATACGTTCCATATGGCCGAACCATCTCAAGTTCCTTTTCACACTTTCCAGCACATCTACCTCCACACCACACCTCCTTCTTACTTCCTCATTAGTCTGTCTATCCCTCCATGTAACTCCGCACGCACTCATTAAGTAATTCATTTCCACTGCTCTCACTCTTGGTCTGAGCCTCTCAACCAACGTCCATGCTTCGCTTCCGTAAGTCAGTGTCGGGATTACCACACTGTCATGCAAGGACTTCTTCACTTCCATACTGACCACCCTATTTCTTGTTACTGCTTTTAGCGTTCCTACAACCCTCTTCTCCTGTTGTACCCTCTCCCGCACCTCTTCATCCATAGTCCCATCTTTACTCAACACACTGCCCAGATACTTAAAAGAGTTGACGATCTCCATAGCCTGACCGTTCAGCTTCACCTCACACTCTGTGACTTCACCCCTTTCGAAGACCATAACCTTGCTCTTCCCCGTATTTACCTTCAAATTCCGTTTTTCGCACACTGTTCCAAACTCATTTACCACACTGCAACTCCCATTCATTATCACTCATCAGAACTGTATCATCCGCAAACAGCAGTATAGGTAGCTTCCACTCAATTCCCTCCCTTTTCAGCGATACACCAACATCCACTGCTCTTGATAGTATTTCTTTCATAACTCCATCCATATATACAGTAAACAACCACGGGGACATCACACACCCCTGTTTCAAACCAACATTCAGGTCAAAGAACTCGCTCTGCTCACTCTCCACACGTACTGCCGCCTTTGCACCCTCATACATGCTCTTCACTGCTTTCAGCAACTTGCCCTCTACTCCGTATATTCTAAGTACTTTCCACAAACCTTCTCTATCCACTCTGTCATAGGCCTTCTCCAAGTCCATAAAGGCAACATACACCTTTTGTTTCTTCTCCAGATACTTCTCCACAACACAATTCAGGGTAAAAATCTGATCTACACATCCTCTTCCCTTCCATTGCTGTGGATTTATATTGTTTTACATTTTTCGAGCAATATATATTTTGTTAGGTCACTATGAAAAAGAAAAAAAAAAAACACAACCACGTCAGATTCCCTTAACCCTTTCTGTATGAATGCAGTTATTATTCTTTCCATCTTGGCTATCATCCGACTATTTTACACTGCTATAATATATAATATAAACACATATAATAATAACTCCAGGCCACATTTCACTAATAGCTGTCGCCACCTCAACACCAACCAACACCACCAAACCACCAAATTGTATATTTACCTTAATTTAAGATGTAATTTTAGCATCCATTGTAATTATATATTTAGCCTTATATACTATGACCGTGTACTCTGTGCTAGCTTTAATCTTCCAGTTAATATCCGATAAATCGCAATCCTAGAAGGTTATTCTATGTACCCCAGGTATGTGGCCTTTTAGTTATAATAACACAAATAATATTAATTAATATATATATATATATATATATATAATATACAGTATATTCCTGCCCTCGTTTAAGTTATATTTGTATTAATTTTAATACACACATGTCCTAACAGTGGAAATGAATTACTTAAGGAGTGCGTGCGGAGTTACATGGAGGGATAGACAGACTAATGAGGAAGTAAGAAGGAGGTGTGGTGTGGAGGTAGATGTGCTGGAAAGTGTGAAAAGGAACAACTTGAGATGGTTCGGCCATATGGAACGTATGGAAAGCGAGAGAATGACTAAGAGGGTGTATGAGAGCGAGGTTGAGGGACAGAGGGGGAGAGGTAGACCGAATATGAGGTGGAAGGATGGAGTGAGGAAGTACATGAACGAAGGTGGTGCTGGTTGGGGGGAGGGGCGTCGACTGACTGGGGACAGAGGTGCATGGGGGCGGTTCGTTCGTGGCCACCCCTTCGGGGATCACGGCGTCAGGCAATAGATAGATAGATAGATGTCCTAACAATGGGTTGATTTTCCCTTATCTGCGGGTTTGCTGTCTCGTACACAAAAATATTTCCATCTGAATGGATTAGAAAGTCCTTTTATCGCCAAACTAATGGGAAGAAGCGTCTAAAAAGTAACAGGCTAATGGGACTAATCAGGAATCATCCATAGACAATCACCCATGGATTAGAAGTCCTTTTCAAATCTTCGTTATATCTGAGTAATCCAAATCGTTGCAATTGATCATAAAAACTAGAAAAACAGACAATATATATAGTATCCTACTCACTATGATTAAGTGTATAACTCTGTTAAAGGGGTAGTGCTTATTAAGTGTATAACTCTGTTAAAGGGGTAGTGCTTATTAAGTGTATAACTCTGTTAAAGGGGTAGTGCTTATTAAGTGTATAACTCTGTTAAAGGGGTAGTGCTTATTAAGTGTATAACTCTGTTAAAGGGGTAGTGCTTATTAAATGTATAACTCTGTTAAAGGGGTAGTGTTTATTAAGTGTATAACTCTGTTAAAGGGGTAGTGTTTATTAAGTGTATAACTCTGTTAAAGGGGTAGTGCTTATTAAGTGTATAACTCTGTTAAAGGGGTAGTGCTTATTAAGTGTATAACTCTGTTAAAGGGGTAGTGTTTATTAAGTGTATAACTCTGTTAAAGGGGTAGTGTTTATTAAGTGTATAACTCTGTTAAAGGGGTAGTGTTTATTAAGTGTATAACTCTGTTAAAGGGGTAGTGCTTATTAAGTGTATAACTCTGTTAAAGGGGTAGTGCTTATTAAATGCATAACTCTGTTAAAGGGGTAGTGTTTATTAAGTGTATAACTCTGTTAAAGGGGTAGTGCTTATTAAATGCATAACTCTGTTAAAGGGGTAGTGCTTATTAAGTGTATAACTCTGTTAAAGGGGTAGTGCTTATTAAGTGTATAACTCTGTTAAAGGGGTAGTGCTTATTAAATGCATAACTCTGTTAAAGGGGTAGTGCTTATTAAGTGTATAACTCTGTTAAAGGGGTAGTGCTTATTAAATGCATAACTCTGTTAAAGGGGTAGTGCTTATTAAATGTATAACTCTGTTAAAGGGGTAGTGCTTATTAAATGCATAACTCTGTTAAAGGGGTAGTGCTTATTAAGTGTATAACTCTGTTAAAGGGGTAGTGCTTATTAAATGCATAACTCTGTTAAAGGGGTAGTGCTTATTAAATGCATAACTCTGTTAAAGGGGTAGTGCTTATTAAGTGTATAACTCTGTTAAAGGGGTAGTGCTTATTAAATGTATAACTCTGTTAAAGGGGTAGTGCTTATTAAATGTATAACTCTGTTAAAGGGGTAGTGCTTATTAAGTGTATAACTCTGCTAAAGGGGTAGTGCTTATTAAATGTATAACTCTGTTAAAGGGGTAGTGCTTATTAAATGTATAACTCTGTTAAAGGGGTAGTGCTTATTAAATGTATAACTCTGTTAAAGGGGTAGTGCTTATTAAGTGTATAACTCTGTTAAAGGGGTAGTGCTTATTAAATGTATAACTCTGTTAAAGGGGTAGTGCTTATTAAGTGTATAACTCTGTTAAAGGGGTAGTGCTTATTAAATGTATAACTCTGTTAAAGGGGTAGTGCTTATTAAATGTATAACTCTGTTAAAGGGGTAGTGCTTATTTGTGGGTGTATGTGTTCAGTCGTTTACGTATGATATAGCTTCATCGCTAGACCTTTATATAGCTTGAAAAACAAAAACAAAACTAACCCTCCATTTCAAAATAAATGTTTACATTATTCAATAGAAATATGTCCCGGCCGAAAGCATTTTTTTCTTAAAATTACAGGCTCGCTATCGCTCGCCAGGAAAAAAATAGACACCTAAATGGTACGAAAGGTCTTAGAATTGACAACGAAATGAGGCGAACGGTTGGCCGAACGTCTTGAAATCTGAAAACTAATGGTGCTAATCACGAGGGAGAAATGGGTCCAGAAAAACGACCAATCTGTCTTTAATAACTTATATGCAGCTTACTCGACTCTATGTAGGATTCTATCTTGTCTACATCATTATTCATCCTATTATGTACATCTAACAGTTGTGGCTGTTTCCACCAAGTGCATAACCCTTTAGGTATCTGATGCGCTATTCTTCCTTGTATTCAGGCTTTCTTCACAAGATTAGGAAAGACCGCTAAGAAAATAATGTGATACCAAAGATCCCAATGAACCTCTTAACTCCCGTAACTTTTCTTATCCGAGTTATATCTTCTGGAGGCACCAAAAATAATTGACAAAACGAGTTATACAACAGAAAGGGTTAACTCTTTCAGGAGATGTTACTAATTAGGGTTATTGCTGAACTACATTCTGACTATTATACTAACATTCGGAAGAACCTGTCGGAGTGAGAGGATTAGCTTATTATTCATTGACACCTACAGTATAATCTGTTTATTACCAGCTGACGGTAAATGTAATCCCTTAGCAGCTGATTTTTAGATACTCAATGGAAGAATATGATTGTACTATGTCTGTGCCTCATATTTATACCAAGTGTTCATTATTAGCACCTTATCTTGCTACAAAATCGTCGTAATAACTGAGTAATCAAGGTAAGGACATGACACTTTTCCGTCAGCTGAAAATGATTAGCCTATAGAGGTCCTTCCTATTCGGCATAACATTGTTTACAGGTAACTAGAATAAAACAAAGATAGTCCTCAATATATATGTATGCATGTATATACTCAGGCACATACCCCATAGCTGGGGGTGGCTTACTCAAGCCAGAGCTCGAACAGAAGCAACAAAATACATATCAAAATATATAATTCACACACTTTCTATGTGGTACCATGGCATGATTTACTTGACCAACTGAACCACACTGTTATTATGGCTCTCCGTGATGTATGGTGGAATGGTGTATAGGGCGGGCTGGAAATAGAGACTATATGGATTCATTTGATGGGCTATAAAGTGTGTTATGTTGTATTGTATTGTTTAGTGACGTGTATGCATTGTGGCTTTTTGTGTGTTTATATGACTGTGTGTATACAGTATGTGTGTGTGTGTGTGTGTTTTATTAAGTGTGTTATGTTGTATGGTACTGTTATGTGACGTGTGTGTATTGTGGCTTTTTATATGTGTATGCTCCTGTTAGTGTCTGTATATGTGTGTGTGTGTGTGTGTGTGTATTGTGGCTTTTTGTATGTGTATGTGACTGATAGTGTCTGTGTGTGTGGGTGTGTTTTTCATACAGTTTAAGAATCTCTTGGAACCTCTAGGAATCAACAGTTTAAAAATATCTAAATTTACCTTTTAATTCCTAGAATGTATATCCTACGCTGACTTAAATGATCTAATGCCAATAAGGTATAACGCAGATTGGTGTCACTATATACTGAAAGGTTTAGTATTTTATAGCATAACAGCATAACGGAGGTAAATCAACAAAACAAGACCCAAGTGGCCTATAGGTCAGTGTGGCCGTGTTAAGGGGATGATGGGCCGGTTTTCTAGGCCCCCTTCTCCCTCATGTTTAACCCCATTAGTTTTCAGATGTTAAGATTTTTGCCCAATTCGTTTGTCGATTTTAAGATCTTTCGTGCTATTTAGGTGTCGATTTTGTTTTCCTGGCGACCGATACCTAGCCTGTAGTTGTGGAGGAACTGGCCTTTGGCCGTGACATGTTTTTATCAAAAAAAAATACAATTGTATTTCGTAGGGGGATTTTAATGGAGATTTGTTTAAACTTTGATGGAGTTCTACGGAGGAAACTAAACAATTTATGAGTATATACTGTAAATAAATACTCACAAAAATAATCACTGTCCCCGTAACCTCAAGGCACGTGGTGCGACCCACAGGACGAAATACAAGAAAAGGGCCTAGAGGATAGATCAGAGTATATGCATGAGGAAGATCATTACATTTGGTTCAGGAATAACCGAGAACTAATAATGTTCAAGTCTATAATATTCATCTCTCTCTCTCTCTCTCTCTCTCTCTCTCTCTCTCTCTCTCTCTCTCTCTCTCTCTCTCTCTCTCTCTCTCTCTCTCTCTCTCTCTCACACCTCTCTCTCTCACCTCATAAAGGATGTAAAAAAATTGGAATCTGTGCAAAGGCGAGCCACTAAGCTTCATTGAGAAATAAATCATATGATGAAAGACTGAGAGAACTTGATCTATTTTCACTTAAGAAACGAAGGATGAGAGGCCAATTGATGGAGTGTTTTAAAATTCTAAAAGGATTCAGTAACATTAATCTAGATAATTTATTCAAAAAAGCCGAAGACACATCTACAAGAGGAAACAATTTAAAATTATTAGGTCGGAGAGCGAATCTAGATACAACAAAAAATTTCTTAACTCACAGTGTAATTGATGAGTGGAACAAACTTCCAAATAAAGTAATAGACAGCTCCTCTATAGATACATTTAAGAAAAATCTAGACTCATACCACAGAAAAATTGGTATGGAGTAGGCAGTAATTATCACTGTTATTATTTGTTCAGCTGAAGAGAGCGTTAGAAAATAATAATAAAAATAATAATACACAAATAAAAAATAAGAATAATAAACATCACTAAATATGTACATACTACTGAGGGTGATGGGTTGGATGATTCCAATTAACCCCAAAAGTTACATGCTGCTAATGCGAAGGGTTGAATGATTTTTTTTTAATTTCTTTTTTGTTTTCCCTCCTTTTTTTTTTCCAATCTTTCCTGTAAATTCCTTCTGGGGATTTCGAAGCCCAGCAAGGTTAATCACTTCCAACTTTTTCATGTACGGCAATTGCCGGAGGGACCGGAGGATGGGGAGAGAGCCTTCTTCTTTTCTATCCTTTCCTTCAACTTTCCTTTTCTATCGGATATGCCATCTCTACTAGAATTAAGTCCTGACCACCTCGTTTGGATAGTAAGGTCTGTGTGGCCAGTGTATATATGTAAGTATGTAAGTCTCTCAACAGTTTAACCCCTCCTCCCACCCCAAAACAAGTCATCGTCCGTACTCTCCTGTATTGTAGGCAAATTAATAGGTAAATTCAGAGCAAGTAATCAATGCAAACAAACACATTGCCAAACATGCAAAAACAAAAACACTTTGGTACTAATTAGTTTCCGGCAGGGTGGCTGGAACGAGAGACCCTTATTGTAACAGAGATCGCCTTTCCTCAGCCATGTTAACCTTCTCTGTACTGGCGACGTGATTTTTTTCTTTTTTTTTTGAGCGGGATGGGCGTATTTATTAGCTTATTTATTTATTTTGTATATTATATTTTCTAGTCTTTGAGTTTGCTCCCTAAATTTCCATTAAGCTTAAAGCAAAACTCTAAGAACCCTCATCAAGATAACATTGTTAATTACTTTATAGAAAAAAAATCCCAGCCGATTACAACTAAATAACAGGCTCGCTATCGCTCGCCAAGATAAAAATCGACACTTATATTGTATGAAAAGTCTTAATAATGACAAAGTTATGGGGCGAAAGGTCATAACATTGCCAAACTAAAGTGTTGAATGTCTTAAAATTTAAAAACTAATGGGGTTAAGCGCGAGGGAGAAGGTGGGCCAGAAAAAAAAATATATATATCCCCCCCCCCCTTAAGCTAGCTATAATGAGACGAGTTTGTGCAGCTTAAGACTAATCTGTGGTAGTAAAAAGGGTTAAGTGAGAGATTTCGAAGCCTGCTAATTACTGTAGGTCTTTATTAAACTGATTGAAATGGCGTAATAATAGTTAAGATATTGTTAAAAGGACAGCACCGGTACAGAAGGGACTAAGAATATTGGTGTCTTTACCATCTCATTTTATGTCAAGTAAGCTATGTCCTTATAATTTTGTAGTATATATTCGGCAATACTGGTACGCGATTTCTAGTTTTGTATTGGGATAAATTTTATGTGTAATGAATATTAAGGGGAGGTTTGCTACCTAGACCTCCATCAAGCTTACAATAATATATACCTCTAAGACCCTCCTTCGATATAAATGTGTACATTTTTCGGTAGAAACCATTTCCCAGCTGAAGATCGGTTCTTCCTAAGCTACAGGGTAGCTATCACTCGCCAGGAATATATCAACCAAAAAAATCCATTAGGTCATTCATAGGGTGGAGAGGATGTCTTTACTGTTGGAATTCTTGCAAGGTATCGGGGATGACTTTTTCATTCGTACTGGAGGAGAAATGTCCATCTCGTCGTTAAAAAGGTTGGAGGTTCTTGAGAAGTGTCCTGTATTGTAGGTGTCAAAGCCGATAGAAGAAACAGCTCGGTTCAACCCTGCTCTCCCGTGACTGTTGTTGACAACTTCATAAACAGCCTTGACATTGTTCTCCTTCTTTATCTTCTCCTGTCCTGCCATGTTGCGAGCTTAGTTGTCAATCATGATAACTTGTCTATCACAGGCAGTGCAGGAAACAGACAACTCATTACTTAAACAATCTTTCTTTGCAGTGAGTGTCAAAGGAACAAAACACACAGAATAGGAACTAATGTGAAGGAGTTGTTTGAGGCTTCAAAGTGTGTTGATGATGGCTGCGGTTCCACCAGCAGTGGTGGGTTGCATCGGTAGTGTGGTAACGACTCGGTGAGTCTTTCTCATAGGAGCGGCTTTCTTTTGGGCATCTTGATGGTTCAGTACCTTGGCAAAGTAGTGGGGAAGGTAGAGATAGCCAAAAAACTAAGTAGAAACATATGTGCAGGTGAGCGAGGGTAAACCCCTGTCAAACGGGGATATTTGTACCTTCTACTACCTGGCAGGCGGGCATATTTACCCTAAACGAGCTTCATTCCGTGCTCTTTTTCATGCATAAACAAGAGCCAGAGCGTAATACAAAGGAGTACAAAGGAGTACAAAGGAAATCAAGCAACAACAGATCTAGTGACCCTTCTAGGCTGCTTGTCCTCCAAAACACTGAGGATCATGTGTCCAAACAGTGGTTTAGAGTGGGTAAGGGAACATTGGAAATGGAACTACTGCCCTGGAACTAATGTCCGTGGCAGGATTAGGAAGTTAGTAAGAGACAGATGGGTTGTAACTGAAGGGGGGATAAAATAAAGTTATTAATTTACAAACGCAGTCAGTCGGGGGTTTGATGCGAGATATTTGTCTAGGCGGAGTTTAAATGAATCAACGGTGCTGCAGTCTATAACGTCTCGGTGAAGCCCATTCCACAAGTTGACAACTCGATTGAAGAAGAAATTCTTAGATTCGTGTTAGTTAAAAGATTTACCAATAATTTTGCAACCGTTTCCCCACTTGTAATTAGATTGGTCGATAGTGAAGTACTTACTACAGTTCATATTGTCGATGCCTTTGATGATTTTGAACACTTGAATACAATTATGTATTCGTGAAAGGGCGATAATAGAGCTTTCGAATGACACCTGAATCATCTTTGTACGACCACGGGTTCGCTTGCAACGTTGTTGCAACACGAGGGCAAAAACCCTAAAATACGGTAATTTCCTTATAATATCCTTGTCCTTGAGAGTCCAGAGATGTGGAGGGGTGTGGTGGGGATCTCAGTTGCCTCACTCAGCCCACGCAGAGCGGTCAGAGCCTGCCTGCTGTCCTCCCAACGCACAGACTCTCTCTCAGAGCCGCTAATGTGCTCAAAATCCCACCCGAATATTGTCGGGACCCGCTGGATAGGCCATGGTTCTCTCACCCGACAATTGTCAGGACCCGCGCCTTGAGTGTTAATGCGGGTCCACTCTGTACAATGCCTCTAACTTGATTGTTTTGTGTTGTGTGTCGAAGTGGTGGTGATAGTGGTGTCAGCTGCTGGTGTGGCTGTTATATATCGCAATAGTAAAATACTATAATACCATACATTTCTAGAACAACATTTTTTGTAAGTGTTTTTATTCGACACATGGAATGGATCACCTCTCAACCTGATGCGTCCTTGTCGTGCATGCCAAAGACTACCACCTGCCAATCTATCTATCTATTGCCTGACGCCGTGATCCCCGAATGGGTGGCCACGAACGAACCGCCCCCATGAACTTCTGTCCCCGGTCAGTCGACGCCCCTCCCCCCAACCAGCACCGTCTTCGTTCATATACTTCCTCACTCCATCCTTCCGCCTCTCTTTCAGTCTACCTCTCCCTCTCTGTCCCTCCACCTCGCTCTCGTACACCCTCTTAGTCATACTCTCGCTTTCCATACGTTCCATATGGCCGAACCATCTCAAGTTGTTCCTTTTTACACTTTCCAGCACATCTACCTCCACACCACACCTCCTTCTTACTTCCTCATTAGTCTGTCTATCCCTCCATGCAACTCCGCACGCACTTCTTAGGTAATTCATTTCCACTGCTCTCACTCTTGGTCTGAGTCTCTGAACCCACGTCCATGCTTCGCTTCCATAAGTCAGTGACGGGATTACCACACTGTCATGCAAGGACTTCTTCACTTCCATACTGACCACCCTATTTCTTGTTACTCCTTTCAGCGTTCCTACAACCCTCTTCCTCTGTTGTTCCCTCTCCCGCACTTCTTCATCCATAGTCCCATCTTTACTCAACACACTGCCCAGATACTTAAAAGAGCTGACGATCTCCATAGCCTGACCATTCAGCTTCACCTCACACTCTGTGACTTCACCCCTTTCAAAGACCATAACCTTGCTCTTCCTCGCATTTACCTTCAAATTCCGTTTTTTGCACACTGTTCCAAACTCATTTACCAGACCCTGCAACTCCCATTCATTATCACTCATCAAAACTGTATCATCCACAAACAGCAGTATAGGTAGCTTCCACTCAATTCCCTCCCTTTTCAGCGATACACCAACATCCACTGCTCTTGATAGTATTTCTTTCATGACTCCATCCATATATACAGTAAACAACCACGGGGACATCACACACCCCTGTTTTAAACCAACATTCAGGTCAAAGAACTAGCTCTGCTCACTCTCCACACGTACTGCCGCCTTTGCACCCTCATACATGCTCTTCACTACTTTCAGCAACTTGCCATCTACTCCGTATATTCTAAGTACTTTCCACAGACCTTCTCTATCCACTCTGTCTTAGGCCTTCTCCTAGTCCATAAAGGCAACATACACCTTTTGTTTCTTCTCCAGATATTTCTCCACAACATAATTCAGGGTAAAAATCTGATCTACACATCCTCTTCCCTTCCTAAAACCTCCCTGCTCATCGCCTATCCATATCTCCGTTCTCACTCTCACTCTCTCAATCACTACCCTACTGTATACCTTCCCTACTACCCTTAGAAGACATATTCCTCGGTGGTTACCACACACTCCTCTTTCCCCTTTGCCCTTATATAGGGGGACTATTATGCCAGTCTATCTGTGAAAATGTTAAATATTTTAAATTTTGACAAATTTATAAGCGGTACTCAACACAAATATTTTGTGTCTGTAAAGAGGATTGTTGAATGGTAACTTTTCTCTTCACAACGTTATTTTTTCGGTATACCATATTTTCCTTTTTTTTCTAAAACACTCCCATATATCAAATTAGTTTACAAAAATGTACTTACCGGTACCTTTCAAAGATAAAAGATCCATTACAAAGTGTGTGACTTCCCATAAAGGAAATTCCATTGTAATACAGCTACTGTATTATTTTTATACAAATATATATGCAAATTGTCTGGCACAGTGTAACCGGTACCGGAGTGGTTTATCAAACATATACACTATTATTTTAGTTGTGCCCTGCACAAGAACTTTTATTACCCACCAGGAAGTATAATATTACCTTATTCAGTACTAATTGCCCACCGGTTGTGAACCCCACGGTAATAGTACTTCACCTCTTGAAGGTCATGATGCACTTGGCAGTTTATTCAGACAATGATTAGACGATTTGTATACAGCCTAGTCAGGATCTGTGGGAATTAAAACGGTAAAGATTATCTCAATTTACCTTTAACTTCCATATACCTATCCTAATATGAATAAAATCATCTAAATATAGCCAAAATAAAACTTCAACATGCGTCATGATCCTCAAGGGATTAAAAGTATAACCTTATGGCCCAAAGTGTGAGAACCAGATGTCCATTTTCTGTGTAACCAATGTGTTTTATTCAATATCATATGCCGCAAAAATATATCCCTGAGCATCAGGTTTACCGACAAATTTATGGATAAATATGAATATAAAACTAATTGGTCACATAATAATGCCAACTTTTTGTAAGTAAATGTAAATTTAGCTGTAATGGCTGAGTTTCAAGATGATGATAATTATAGTAGATTACCGTCAGTTAGAAACACAAGGGTAAAGCTATAGTAAGTTATAATGGCAGCAGCTCTGCTTACCTATAATGTAACAAGCTATAGTAAGTTATAATGGCAGCAGCTCTGCTTACCTATAATGTAACAAGCTATAGTAAGTTATAATGGCAGCAGCTCAATTTACCTATAATGTAACAAGCTATAGTAAGTTATAATGGCAGCAGCTCTGCTTACCTATAATGTAACAAGCTATAGTAAGTTATAATGGCAGCAGCTCTGCTTACCTATAATGTAACAAGCTATAGTAAGTTATAATGGCAGCAGCTCTGCTTACCTATAATGTAACAAGCTATAGTAAGTTATAATGGCAGCAGCTCTGCTTACCTATAATGTAACAAGCTATAGTAAGTTATAATGGCAGCAGCTCTGCTTACCTATAATGTAACAAGCTATAGTAAGTTATAATGGCAGCAGCTCTGCTTACCTATAATGTAACAAGCTATAGTAAGTTATAATGGCAGCAGCTCTGCTTACCTATAATGTAACAAGCTATAGTAAGTTATAATGGCAGCAGCTCTGCTTACCCATAATGTTTTCCGGCAACCTCTCTCGTAAACAGAGCCCTCACGTCACATCATAATGCCCTATTTATCTTCCTCTTTTTTAACCGATATAATTTTTTTTTTTTATATCATACTGTAAGAGGAAACAAATAACACAACACTCTGTATCTTCAAATCACCCCACCTCCGACCAAAACAAGTATACAGTATACTGTATATATATATATACCGGTATATATATATATATATATATATATATATATATATATATATATATATATATAGTTAGTATATAATTATATCAAATAACTAAATATGAACATAAATGAATACAAGTAAAGAAAGCCAAGTAGTAGAGCCCCAAGCTAGACTGGGTGTACAATGGTTGGTGGGGGACCAGTTTTCTCTCACCACGGACGGAAGGGAGTTAACTGTCTTTGTCCAGAGTTTATATTTTATTTTATTTTATTTTATTACATTTTTATTTTGTAATTTGGTTTGTTATTTTTTTTTGGTTTATTTTATTTTTTTTTGGGGAGGGGATTCTTACTTATTTTTCTCCATAAATTTTGAAATTTCCAGACATTCCCCTCTTTAATTTAGCGATGATGAGATGCTTCACCTCATTTAGGTGCCTTTTTTCTGGGCGACCAATAGCAAGCTTGTAACTTATAAGTATTCGCCCTTCAGCCGGGATGTTGCTATATATATATATAAAATACAAATTTAGCTTGAAGAACGTTTGGGTGAGCATTTTTAGCCTGAGAGATATGAGGGAAGGCGGTTATGTTAGACTAGGCCCTAGGGGGGGCAAACTAAAAATACATTGCTAGAAAATGGCAACAAACAAGCAAAATCCACAATGATAATTAAACTGAATAACTTGATAACCCACAAAACGTCGGACCATATAGTGTTAGGGTGGGTGTCACATGAGAGTCTTGGGAATCCTTTACTGGTAACTACGGTAAACATTACATTGATACACTGAACACACACACCTTGCGGTACAATGAGGTAGTCATAATCTATATTTAGTCAAAATAGTTGAATCCTTAATCAAATAGATGAAAGGATAGCCCAGAGAGAGAGAGAGAGAGAGAGAGAGAGGAGAGAGAGAGAGAGAGAGGAGAGAGAGAGAGAGAGAGAGAGAGAGAGAGAGAGAGAGAGAGAGAGAGAGAGAGAGAGAGAGAGAGAGAGAGAGAGAAACTAATGGTTTAGGAGACCAAGTTTCGAATTACCAGTGTGGCTTTTGATTATCATGTCCACGTTTTTCTTTTACTTTTCTTTTTCTCTGACGTACTAAAACATTTTTTCCGGTGGTTTTCAAACATTTAAATATAGGTTTCTGTGACGCATGCATTGGACGTGATAGTAATATGACTGTCACGTTTGATTGGTAAGCTAACAAATATATATTTTGTCCGTGCATGTACTGTATACAGGCAAGGTAATCTATCTATCTATCTATATCTATCTTTTTTCTTTTCTTTTTTTCTATGTGATTGAGGGAGGCAAAAGGCATAACTGCCTATAGCGAGTGCCCCCCCCATAGTTGAAAGAGTGACAGGGCCAAAATCAAGGGACGTTCGAGCCAAAATGCCTGGACACACGGAGTTTGAAGCAATTTAAGTCATAGGAAGAGGGAAAGACTGATTCTGTGAGAGAGTTCCAGAGCTCAGCTGTTGAGTAGAAGAAAGTTTGAGAGTAACGTTTCACTCTTGGGTTGGAGAGTTGCACAGAGTAGGGGTGGGATTGAGTTGCAAGACGGGTACCACGTGCCCTACGTAAAGGAGGTGGTATGCACTGGGATAGCTCTGAGGAACACTGATTATTATAGTAGCGATAGAATAGTGAGAGAGATGCAACATTGCGGCGGAGAGAGAGAGATTGCAGAGAGTTGGTGAGTGGACGGGAGTTAATGATACGAAAGGCCTTCCTTTCAACTTTGTCTAGGAGAGCAGTGTGAGAGGAACCTCCCCACACATGTGAACAATACTCAATACAAGGGTGCCCTATGCCCCTGTACAGAGCAAGAAGCTGTGCAGGGGAAAAGAACCCCCTAAGGCAGTTGAGCACACCCAGCTTCTGGGAGGCTGCCTTAGCAAGACTGGTAATATGGTCCTTCCAAATGAGAGCAGAAGAAAAAGAGACACCAAGAATATTGAGAGAAGATGAAGGGTTGATTTTTGTATTGTTGAAGAATAAGGGATAGTCCGCTGGGAGATCCTGACGGGTAGATAGATGGAGAAATTGGGTTTTGGAAGCATTAAAGTTAACAAGGTTTTCTCTGCCCCAATTGGAAATAGTATTTAGATCAGAATTTAAGAGTTCTATGGCTTCATTACGTTTGTCGTTGAGGGATTGCTGGCTGGGGCGTTCTGAAAAACTAATGGAGTAGTGTAAGGTTGAGTCGTCTGTGTATGAATGGATGGGAATTAAGGTACAGTTAAGAAGATCATTTATAAAAATTAGAAAGAGAATAGGAGATAGGACAGAGCCCTGAGGAACACCGGAGTTTATAGGGTGAGGAAGTGAACAATGGCCATCCACAACCGCGGCTATGGAACGGCCGGAAAGGAAATTAGAGACAAAGGCACAGATGGAGGGATAGAAACCGAAGGAGGGTAGTTTAGAAATTAAAGATTTATGCCAGACTCTATCGAAGGCTTTCGATATGTCTAGTGCAATAGAAAAAGTCTCACCGAAGTCCCGAAAGGAGCATGACCAAGAGTTAGTAAGATATGAAAGAAGATCACCAGTAGAGCGACCCTTAAGGAAGCCATACTGGCGATCTGAGAGCAGATTATGAGAAGAGAAATGCTTAAGAAATTTGGAAGCAAGAATAGTTTCAAAAACTTTAGAAAGACAAGAGATAAGAGCAATTGGACGATAGTTGGAGGGTTGAGAGCGGTCACCCTTCTTTGGGACAGGTTGAATGTGAGCAAACTTCCAGCATGAAGGGAAGACGTTAGAGGATAGACAGAGACGAAAGAGTTTGCCTAGGCAGGGAGTCTGCACGGAAGCACAGTTTTTGAGAACAACAGGAGGAACACCGTCCGGACCGTACGCCTTATTAGTGTTAAGCCCAGAGAGGGTAGAAAGTACATCTTTAGAAGAGATTAGGATATTAGGCATAAGTAAGAGAGAGGAGGGCGGAGAGGGAGGAATAGCACCGGAATCATCCAAGGTGGAGTTTCTAGCAAAAGTTTGAGCGAAGAGTTTAGCTTTGTCAGAGGAAGAAGTGATGGTTGTGCCATCAGAGTGGGAAAAGGGAGGGAAAGACGAGGAAGATAAATTGTTGGAGAGGTTTTTGGCTAGATGCCAGAAAGCTTGGGAAGAGCTAGAGTTGGATAGTTCAGTGCATTTATTATTGATGAAAGAGTGTTTGGCAAGTCGAAGAACAGATTTGGCTTGATTCCGGGCAGAAACATATGAAGAATGAGAGTCTTGAGTTTTAAGGCGTCGGTACCGTTTGAATGCTTCCTCCTTATTGCGGACAGCAGTAGAACAGGCGTGAGTAAACCAAGATTTTTTAGCATTAGTCTGAGAGAAAGAGAATGGAATGTATGCTTCCATGCCCGATAGGATTACCTCGGTAATGCGTTCAGCACTCTCCGAGGGTCCTCGGCCATGGAAGCAGAAATCATTCCATGGGAAATCAAAGAAGTACTGCCGAAGAGCCTCCCAGTCGGCAGCGCCAAAGTGCCACAAGCGCCGCCGGCTAGGAGGATCGGGTGGCTGTACTGGAGAGATAGGACAGGTGACAGAGATAAGTTTATGGTCGGAGTAGCCCAAAGGAGAGAAAAGATCGACAGTATAAGAAGAAGGGTTAGAAGTTAGAAACAGGTCAAGAATGTTGGGCCGCTCTCCGATGCGATCCGGGATACGGGTGGGTTGCTGAACTAACTGCTCTAGGTCATTTAGGATAGAAAAGACGTAGGCTTGTTCACCAGGTGGATCAGTAGTGTGAGAGGAGAGCCAATGGCGGTGGTGAACGTTGAAATCTCCTAAGATGGAGTTTTCTGAGCAAGGAGAAATGGATAGAATGTGTTCCACTGTAGAGTTTAGATAGTCAAAGAATTTGGGAAAGTTGGTAGAGTTAGGGGAGATATAGATAGCACAGAAATATTTAGTAAGAGAATGACAGGAAAGTTTGAGCCAAAAGTTGAGAATTCAGAGGAGTCGAAATCGGGAACACGAGAGCAAGTGAGTTTGTTGTGCACATATGCACAACATCCGCCTTTGGCTTTGAAACTAGGATAGATAAAGTAGGAGGATACAGAGAAGGGGTTGCTGGATGTTGCTACAGACACCTGAGTTTCGGTGAGGAAGAGAAAATCAGGTTTGTAGGAGGAGAGATGGTGCTCAACAGAGTGAAAGTTAGAGGAAAGTCCGCGAATGTTGCAGAAATTAATAGAAAGAGTAACAGGCCGAGGTCCAGGTGATTGTGTGGGGTCGTCAGGGGATGGTCGGTCGGGTGAGGGGGCATTTATGGTCCCCCTCCCCCCCCCCCCCCTGGGGACTCCGAGGCTGGGCTACAATTCATCATTATTTTTTTGTTTAAATTTTGGTGTGGAAGAATGAAGTGTGGTGTGCATGTTTAGTGTAGTGAAGTGGATAGGAGGAGGAGGTGTTTGTGAGAGCTAGCTGTGCATCTATCCATCTATCTATCTATCTACATAATTTCTAACTCGGTGTACTATATCTCGGTTGAATATAGTAAGACCTCTCTGCAACAGCCCTCCCATTTCAGATCCATCTATTACTAACAAAACCGTGAATGTTGTCCCTGACCAACCCTGCTGTATGATATATATATATATATATATATATATATATATATATATATATATATATATATATATATATGCAATGGCCTCCACACTATTAGTACATTAACATTGCCACATGTCAACGCTCGTTCTGCATCCCATTAAATCAGGACCCAGAGAGAGATAGATAGAGAGAGAGAGAGAGACAGAGACAGAGAGATAGAGAGAGAGAGACAGCGAGAGAGAAAAAGAAAGAAAGGAGCTTATGCAGGTATGCAGGTATGACTTTCTTAAGGGTAGCTCTACTGGTGATCTTCTTTCATATCTTACTAACTCTTGGTCATCCATCTTTCGGGACTTCGGTGAGACTTTTTCTGTTGCACTAGACATATCGAAAGCCTTCGATAGAGTCTGGCACAAATCTTTAAATTCCAAACTGCCCTCCTTCGGTTTCTGTCCCTTCATCTGTGACTTTGTCTCTAATTTCCTTTCCGGTTGCGGTTGTGGACGGCCATCGCTCATTTCCTCATCCAATCAACTCCGGTGTTCCTCAGGGTTCTGTTCTATCTCCTATTCTCTTTCTAATTTTCATAAATTATCTTCTCAACTGCACTCCCAGTCCCAACCATTCATATGCAGACGACTCTACCTTACACCACTCAATTAGTTTTCCAGAATCCCCCAGCCAGCAGTCCCTCTAAAGTAAACGTAATGAAGCCATAAAACACTTATCTTCTGATCTAGCTACTATTTCCAATTGGCGTAGAGAAAACCTTGTTGCATTTAATGATTCCAAATCTCAATTTATCCATCTTACTACCTGTTAGGAACCTCCAGAGGACTATCCCTTATTCTTCAACAATACAAAAATCAACCCTTCATCTTCTCTCAATGTTCTCGGTGTCTTTTTCTTCTGCTCTCTCTTGGAAAGACCATATTACCATTCTCGCTAAGGCAGCCTCCCAGAAGCTGGGTGTGGTCAACCGCCTCAAGGGGTTCTTTACCACTGCGCAGCTTCTTGCTCTGTACAGGGGCACAGTGCATCCTTGTATTGAGTATTGTTCACATGTGTGGGGAGGATCCTCTCTCACCGCACTCCTAGATTAAGTAGAAAGGAAAGCCTTTCGTATCATTAACTCCTGTCCGCTTACCAACTCTCTGCAATATCTCTCTCTTCGTCGCAATGTTGCATCTCTCTCGCTATTCTATTGCTACTACAATAATCAGTGTTCCTCGGAGCTTTCCCAGTGTATACCACCTCCTCTACGTAGGGTGCGTAGTACACGCCTTGCAACACAGTCCCACCCCTACTCTGTACAAATCTCCAACCCAAGAGTGAAATGCTATTCTCAGACTTTCTTCTATTCAACTGCTGAACTCTGGAACTCTCTCCCAGAATCAGTCTTTCCCTCTTCCTTTGACTTAAATTGCTTCAAACTCTGTGTATCCAGACATATTAGCTCGAACGTCCCTTGATTTCGGCCCTGTCACTCTTTGAAATCTGGGGGAGGCACTCGATGCAGGCAGCTATGCCTTTTGTCTCCCTCATTCACATAGAAAAAACAAAACAAAAACAAAAATACCAAATTGAGTCTTGTGGGAGGATGGTGGCAAAGTGACCTTCTATATTAAATTTCCCACCGTCAGCAAACTATATACAATATTGTCAAATTATTATTGAATATTAATATACAATACATAACAAACTGGTCAATTTGTCAGACCCGTATATGAAAATGATTGGTCTCTTTGCAAGGGTAACACAAATATATCTGATCTCAAAACAGATTAAAATATGCATGTAGGATAATATTGGTTGCTCGCTCTAAAAATGTTGATATCTTGAAATTTCAGCTATAAGAACATAGGTCAGTTTATACGAGATATTAGAGTATGAAGTACACTCTCCCTAGACGTGTATCACATAGCTGAAGAAGTATTTGATATGTAGGTACTACGCTAAGTGGGAACTTCTGACATTCGAAATGTGATTTTCCTGTACAAGGTTGGAAAATTAAACAATATAAAGTCAATGATAGGTTTTCAGAATAAATCTCATGATACAGTATTTGATTAAGAAGGGCTTCACACTAATTTTGAGTCTTTGAGAACGGAACATTCTGAGAAAGGAGAATTTGTATGAGGTCTCTGGTTAAACTAATGATTCAAGTGTGAGGTAAATTGGAGGTGCGAGAATAATGTTCAGTATATTGATATCTGACGATACATATATGTATATACAGTATTTATATGCATATATAATACAGTACATATATATATGTGTGGACATGTTGAGGTATGGTGGTGAGATAGTGATCGAATGGGTATGGAAAATGTGCAAACTAGCATGGGAGAAGGGGAGTGCAACCGATGACTGGAGGCCTGGCATAATAGTCCCCCTATATAAGGGCAAAGGGGAAAGAGGAGTGTGTGGTAACCTTAGAGGAATATGTCTTTTAAGTGTAGTAGGGATTGTGTACAGTAGGGTAGTGATTGAGAGAGTGAGAGTGAGAACGGAGAAATGGATAGGCGACGAGCAGGGAGCTTTTAGGAAGGTAGGAGGATTTGTAGATCAGATTTTTACCCTGAATTGTGTTGTGGAGAAATATCTGGAGAAGCAACAAAAACTGTATGTTGCCTTTATGGACTTGAAGAAGGCCTATGACAGAGTGGATAGAGAGGTATGTGGAAAGTACTTAGTACTTAGAGGACAAAAGAGGGAAGAGTCAGTGAAAGATGCAAATGGAGAATTACTAGTGGAACCAGTTGAAGTAAGGAAAAAATATGCCGAGTATTTTGAATATTTGCTAAATGCAAGAGATGGAAGAGAAGCAGTGATTGAAGCAGTGGTTGATGGAGATAGGTTACCCCTGCCACCCAGGTGGCAGGGAATGAATGAAAGGATTGAGGAAAATGAGGTGAAAGAAGCAGTGAAACAAATGAAAGCGGGAAAAGCAGAAGGTTTGGACGGTATTGCTGTAGAGTGTATAAAGAAGGGTGGAGATGTGATAATAGATTGGTTGGTGAGACTTTTCAATGTGTGCTTTGTGATGTCAAGGGTACCAATAGACTGGAAGAGTGCATGTATTGTGCCGTTGTACAAGGGGAAGGGAGATCGGCAGGAGTGTTCAAGTTATAGAGAGGTATTAGATTATTATCAGTGGTTGGAAAGCTGTATGGCAGGGTGTTGATAGAGAGGATAGTAAAGTGTACAGAAGTGGCAATAGGAGAAGAACAGTGCGGTTTTAGGAGGGGAAGAGGGTGTGCGGATCAGATGTTTGCAGTAATACAGTTATGCGAGAAGTATTTAGAAAAGCATAAGGAGATATTTTGGGCTTTTATGGATTTGGAAAAAGCATAATTATGATTGTGTGGATCGTAAAGCAATGTGGAAGGTGTTAAGGATTTATGAAATTGGAGGAAATTTGTTAAAAGCAGTTAAGAGTTTTTATGAAGGAAGCAGAGCATGTGTTAGAATAGGAAATGGTGAGTTGAGTGAATGGTTTGAGGTAAAGGTAGGTTTGCGACAGGGTTGTGTATTGTCACCATGGCTGTTTAATATGTTTATGGGTGGTGTGGTGAGGGAGGTGAAAATGAGAACTATGGGAAGAGGATTGGGTTTAGTAGGAAAAAATGGTAGAGATTGGGAGTTGAATCAGTTGCTGTTCGCTGATAACACAGCATTGGTGGTGGATTCTGAGGAGAAATTGCAGCGGGTAGTCAAAGAGTTTGGAGTGGTTTGTGGGAGGACGAAACTGAAGGTGAACGTCAATAAAAGTAAAGTAATGGTGTGTAATAGGGGTGATCGTAGGGTGAATCTAGATGTGAGGCTGGATGGGGAAATATTGGAACAAGTAGAGTGTTTTAACCCTTAATTAGCGGCTCACCACATAAGTCGAGTTAAATAAAGCTGGACTATGTGGCGGCGCTCGACATAGGTCGAGTGGCAATTTCAGCACGTAATGTTGCTGAGAGAGAGAGACAAGTGGTGGCAGGAGACTAGCGAGCGTATGACTGCTCCAGACCACCGCGGCGAACCTACTGACATGAATCTCAGCTCCCTCCTCCCTCTCTCACTCGCTACATACTGAATTATATGGGGAAAGTACCGAATTACATGCTTTTTGCACTCGCGTTGCACGGTTATTGCAAGAAAACTAGCCATCATAAAAGGATCGTTATGGTGTCATTCGAAAGCTCTGTTTATGCCCTTTCAGGGATAGGTACTTGTTTTACGTTCTGGGTCTTATTTAGGCATGAAAATGATCACGTAAACAGCCCTATTTTGGCTAAAAACACCCCGCTGGGCGGTACATATAAATAAACCGCATAGGCCGCTCGTAAGGTGTTAAATATCTAGGAGGAACGATAAGCAGGAGTGGAGTTATGGAAATGGAGGTAAAACAGAGAGTGTGTGAAGGAAGGAAGGTTTTCGGAGCAATGGGAAGTATGTGGAAGAGGAGAAATCTCGGAATGAAAGTAAAAAGTACAATGTATCAAGGAATTGTTGTGCCAACAGTGATGTATGGGGCTGAGACATGGGCTCTGAAGAAAAAGGAGAGAAGAAAGCTGGATGTGATAAGAGACGAGCTGCTTGAGGAGTATGTGTGGAGTTATTCGTAGAGACGGATTGAGGATTGAAGAGATACGTAGGAGAGTGGGGTAACAGGAACATTTGTCACCCAGAGTGGACAGAAGGGTGCTGAGCTGGTATGGTCATGTTGAACGAATGGGAGATGAAAGGCTTACAAAGAGAATATGTGAGTCAGATACAAGGGGAGATAGAAGGTCAGGAAGACCCCAATTGAGATGGAGAGACTGTAAGACAAGCTTTGGTTGATAGAGGAATGACTATAGATCAGGCAAAGGAAGTGGTAATAGACAGGAATGAATGGAGAATGCTTGTGAATAGTTGAGTCAACACATGGTCATTTGGGGGAAGGGGTCGGGTGCAAGTTGGACTAGATAATAGTCCATCAGGCGCCTGGCCCGGGCAGACGATTAATATGAAGGGTGCGCCTGGAAGTGTGGTGGGTGGGCTTGTGGCTTTGGCTCTGCTGCATGTCTGCCTGCCGAGATCGGAGCCTCTCCGGGTGGTCGGCGGCCGGGGGAGTGCTGGAGCGACCTTGGTGACCCTGGTCTCTGGGTGTTTTCTTGGGTGACCTAGATGTGTGTGTATTTTGTGTTTTGTCTGTGTTTGTTCGTTGTTCTGTCTTGTGTTTTGTGTTTTCCCTGTTCTTGCTCTGTCTTGAGTTGGCCACCCCCCCAAAAAAAATAAAAAATAAAAAAACAGTAAAATAGAAAATAAAAATAAAAATTGGAAAAGTGAGGACTGGGCTTGAGCATATACATACATACAGTACATACATAGTTAGAATATACGGAAT
The DNA here is from genome assembly GCA_032716605.1 of Paralithodes platypus. NCBI lineage: Eukaryota > Metazoa > Arthropoda > Malacostraca > Decapoda > Lithodidae > Paralithodes > Paralithodes platypus. Next base: position 44,534,327 of record CM064567.1, on the reverse strand, counting down.
AGATGGCAAGTTGCTGATAGCAGTGAAGAGCATGTATGAGGGTGCAAAGGCGGCAGTATGTGTGGAGAATGAGCAGAGCGAGTTCATTGACCTGAATGTAGTGTTGAAACAGGGATGTGTGATGTCCCTGTGGTGGTTTACTGTATATATGGATGGAGTCATGGAAGAAATACTAGGAAGAGCAGTGGATGTTGGTGTATCGCTGATGTGACGCATGTCCACGTGTGAGCATGCTGTACAGAACGCCAAGTCATGCCCCACTCTCGCTAGGATCGTCAGGGCAGGAACTTTGGCTGTAGTCTATGTAGAGTTTCCTAACTTAGTTTGTGTGAGCCGTTGTACTATAAGTATTATGAATATGTATTTTGTTTTCATCTGAGTCAACCAGTTTTATTTTATATCATTAGTTATAAGTATTGTGTGTAAAACTTATTTGTAATGATGGGAAGAGAAACAGCCACAGTTAGGTGTCAGTGGGTACGCCAGGCAGGAGGTAGGCCTAACTCACTAGCACTCCTCCCTCCCTCAGTGCTAGGGGGAGCCTTTGTGTATCCCAGAGGAGAGAGAGAAATTACGTAATGGTTGTCAGTGGGCGGTCCTTAGTAGTTCACGTTGGGCTCACTAGAGGGCCGGGTATAAAAGGGAAGTCTAGCCATTTTTTCATCAGAACTCATTAGGCAGAGTGACTTCTCATTTCCCTTGCTAACTATTTATATTCTTCTGACTGATGGGAACTTTCTCTACTACCTTACATTCTTATTTCCTCTTTTCCCTGCCCTGTTTAACTTCCATGGTCCCGTTGGTGCAGAGCTTGTCAGCCAACGTATTATCGCTTGAGTTCTCACGAGATACTTGCCTATTAGATAGCCTATTTTGGAAGGGTTGACTTAGAATAGGATTGATTTATGTTTGTTGCACTTGTATATGCATTTCCCTGTGTGTTATTATTATTATTCCTGTTTTCTGCTGGTTTAGGTAATGCTAGACTGGGGTAAGGCTTGTCTGTGTCACGAGTTGTTGTTTGATGCAGTGGTTAAGCGATAAACCTGCATACTCGTTTCGGTTCAGTGAAGCCTAGGTTGTCTTCGCGGCTGACTGTGTTGAGTTTATAATTTACAGTGCGTGAGGGCAAGAGCCTAACCACCCTGTATTTTATTAACAGTTTGTTTTTACTTTGTCAAGGAGCCGGGAGAAAACCAGATACAAGGGATCTGGATTTCTCAAAGTGCACTTGTTAGTTTTAACGTAATACTTTAAACAGTCGTGAGGACTTCGCTAGGCTACAAGCCGTTTTTGCTAAGTCACTGCTACCTTTTGCCCACAGTACCCCTGCTAGACTTTACTCGATTAGTAGATACAGAATAGTATTGAAGCTTTCCTTATGTATGATATTGTTTATGCACTATTGATTTCATGTGTTGCAAGCTTGGCTACTTTAGTGATTAGTGGCCCACGAGCACAATCCGAGTAGGCTATTGCCGTTGCATTTGCGGAGTACTTCCTTTTAATGTTTGCCATTTACTATTGCATATTCTTTTAATTATTCTTATGCCAATTTAAACCTTTAATAGTATTTAATTGCCAGTGTTTTTGCTTATTGAATTACTGTTCAAAATCCGATACGTACTTCTTACGAGCATCCGAGAAGCATCTAACTTTTTTCAGAAGATTCCTTGCTCGATGCTTAAGGACTATTAATTAACGTAACGTAATAGTGCCGATCCGAAGTAGAGGGTGGTGGACTTCTTAAGTTCATAGTCAAGGGTGGATTACTTCGGCTTCGGCCAACACTATTCTTTGGTGTTGTTGTTTCTTACTTCATTGTTTGATTGTTGACCAGACTAGATAATTCCTGTCTCTTTATTAGTCTGTTGTTGAACACTAGTACCGAGTTCTTGTATACCCCGTTATAGCAGATTTAACTCTGGAGGGTATTGGTGTTTTTTGTTCGGCTGGCAGTACTTAGGGGTTGGGATCGTGTGTTTCCATTGTGGCAGCGAGCCGTATTCGAGTCCTGATTGAGAGCCCTTGTGTACCCGAGTGCCAGTTCGTAACAAATGGTGACCTTGCTTAGGATTTTGTGAACAGTATACATTTTTGCAGAGTTGTACAACATTTGTTTGTTTGTATTTTAGCGTGAATATTGAAGAATATTTTTTTTGTATGGCAATTAGTAAAGCATTTAAGAGACTCCAGTTAATTTAGTAATTAGTGCTTGCATAGGAAGTTTAACACTTTTGTCTCGAGAATTTTTTTGGTGGACTTCAGTATGTCGTGCATTAGCACTGACGATGAGCGAGAGATGTCATTTGAAGGTGTGCCGTTAGTAACCAGTGAGGAGGATGCTAGAGTTTTTGTGAGTAAGCGGTACCACGTGACGGAGGAGAGGCTGACGGGGGTGGATGTTTGTGGCTTGCACCTGATAGCCAAGGTTTTGGGCATTTCCAATGTAGCAGGGATGTCCAAGGGGGAGCTGATTTCCTGGGTGTTGCGTGGGCGACATGGGGTTTCGGAGGAGAGGACGTTTGGGGGGGTTCCTCCCCAGATCCCCTCACTCGACTCCCACAGTGCCATCCACTCAGTTACTGGAGGTTAGCACTCTCCCACAGAGGGATGAGAATTGGCAGATTGGAGTGCCCTCGGGTGGTGCACGTGGTGGTTCCCCAGTTTTTGCCCCCCCCTCCTTCAGTAGTGGCAGCTCCCTCTTCCTGCCTGTCTCCAGATATGGTATTTAGACTTGAGCTTGCTAAGATTGAGGCTAGGAAGCAGGAGAATGAGACTAGGAAGCAGGAGGATGAGACCAGGAGGCAGGAGGATGAGACAAGGAGGTATGAGATTGAGGTTAGGAGGCATGAGGCTGAGCTTAGGTACGACTCGGAGAAATATTGTGCTAAATTAAATTTAGATAAGACTTGTGCAGAGTCGACAGGGACTCGGATGGGCCGTGAGGGCCAAGTAAGAGAACAGTCCTTGACCCAATTAGTCAAATTGGTGCCAGTATTTAGTGAAACTGAAGTCACAATTTTTTAATCGTTTTGAGAAGAAGTGTAGGGAGCATAATTGGCCTGAAGAGAAGTGGGCAGCTCTAGTCTCCTCAAGACTTACGGGTAAGGGTCTGAAGGCTTATGATGCACTGCCTTTAGAGTCTTGCATTGACTACCCAGAATTGAAGAGAGCTGTCCTACGGGCATACGAGTTGCAACCGGAAACAAATCGATTGAAGTTTCCGGGTGTTACAAAGACTAGGGAGGCGACCTTTCTTGAACATGCCCGGGGCTTAAAAGATGCACTTAAAAAATGGACACGTTCTGAGAAAGCTGAGACGGCAGAACAGTTGACTGAGCTGTTTCTGCTCGAGCAGTTTTATAAGTGTACTGGTGCAGAAAACACTTTAACTATTAAAGAAAAGAACCCAAGAACTCTTCAAGAGGCAGCTGAGATGGCTGACCTCAGGTTGTCGCTAATCAGGGGATGTGAATCTGTAAAGCGTGTATCGGGAATTTAGATAAAGAGGTTAATTTACATATCACTGGTACATGAAATATCCCAACAAATAGTTATATTATAATTACCAACGACGTAGTCGTTGATGGGTGTAATCCAGTCCCCCACACGCGGCTACTTCAATTGCATGACATGTAGGAATGTTCACATAATACAATATCGATACAATGAACTTAGCTTAGAGGGCTGGTGATGTAGGACTGTTGTTAATATTATTAGTAGTTGTAGCACATGGTGAACTGTGGGTTGAGTCAGGGCCGGGGGAGGAGATGTTGATTGTATGGTGTTGGTTGAGAGACTAAATGGCCGGCGTCCGATCGCTTCGCGAAATTACATATGGCTGCCGGCTCATAATAATTATAACCCATAACTTGGTTTCATAATACATCTAGAGCTGATGTAGATATTTATACATTACAGTTAATATTTAACCTAACTTAACCCTTATTTAGCGGCGAGCAACATAAGTCGAGTTAAATAAAGCTGGACTATGTGGCGGCGCTCGACATAGGTCGAGTGGCAATTTCAGCACGTAATGTGGCTGAGAGAGAGAGACAAGTGGTGGCAGGAGACTAGCGAGCGTATGACTGCTCCAGACCACCGCGGCGAACCTACTGACACAAATCTCAGCTCCCTCCTCCCTCTCTCACTCGCTACATACTCAATTATGTACTGAAAGTACCGAATTACCTGCTTTTTGCACTCGCGTTGCACGGTTATTGCAAGAAAACTATCCATCATACAAGGATCGTTATGGTGTCATTCGAAAGCTCTGTTTATGCCCTTTCAGGGATAGGTACTTGTTTTACGTTCTGGGTCTTATTTAGGCATGAAAATGATCACGTAAACAGCCCTATTTTGGCTAAAAACACCCCGCTGTGCGGTACACATAAATAAACCGCATAGGCCGCTCGTAAGGTGTTAAGAATAAACTACAATACACAAAGAACCAGCCGAAATCGTACAAGCGATACGATACCGCCAAATTCAAATGTCCTATTGGACCAAAACCTGTCGGGATCATTACCCTATTCCCGACATATTGCCCGCCACCAAAAATGATATACAGTAGCTATATACAGAGAACAAAAAAAGGACATCGAAGTCAAAGATCACCTTGTTTGATCTTTGATCTCCAAAGATCCACGGAACCCATAGCCGCCCTCCTTTTGGGACGAGCGCCACCTGAAACCTGAGGAGGATCATCCTTCTCATCATCAGCTGCCCCACCTTGAGGAGCACTGTCACCAGCACTCTCCCGCGGAGGGGTATCAGTAGAGACGCCAGGATCATCCGGCAGGTCTACATCCTGCTCCAAGGGATATAATCTTACGACTGGGCGAGTAGTAACCCCAGTCGAAGTTCGTATTCTAGCAACCCTTATAAGACCATCAATGCCCTGGAACAAATCGATAATCCTCCCAAGCTTCCAAAATAACCTAGGACGCTCATCATGAATCAGGACGATATCCCCAATACGAGGCCATCGTTGATTCGTCCCTTTGATCTTATGAGAGTGATGCTCGCGACAGCGTGTTGATGCAGTTCCCAAGGGGCGCGATACTCTAAACCCTCGAGCTCAGGACAATCACTATAGATATAAACCTCAGTTTAAAAGCCAAGATACCAGGACTGAACCAAAGACTACAGCCGTCCCATTACAGAAGGGTCAGAACTCCGCCCCTTATCAGAAGAGACCGATAGGGGAAGTAGAATGTTTTCATTGTTGAAAGAAGGGGCATTATGCAAAATCTTGTCCTAGTAAGCCGCCAGCTGCAGCCGTGTCTTTGGTGCGCAGCATAGGTGTGGCTGAAATGTCGTCTGGATTTACCCAGGGTAGTTTGCCAGCGGCAGGGTCACAGGCTATGTATAAGACTCAGGAAGGCTCGTCCCCTGTCCGTGATGTCTTTTGCGCCCATAGAGGGACCGGTAGGGTAAGTTGGGCGGGTTGCCAGCATAAGGTGGAAGTTTTGCGTGATACTGGAGCTTCACAGACACTTTTGAAGAATTTCACGGGGCGACCAATTAATGCGGCACGGGTGGTTGTTGTTCAGGGTATTAATGCGACCAGGTCATACCCGTTGGTTCGTGTGGAGCTGGAAGTTGATGGTGTGATTAAGGACTTAGATGTTGGGATCGTTGAGAAATTGCCAGTGGAGGGCGTCGACCTTCTTCTCGGCAACGACTTTGCGGTGCCTACTTTAGACGTTCCACCCTTAGTCGTTGCCGAGAGGCCGGCCGACGTGAGTAGGGAGGAACAAGAGTGGGTAGTGAGTTGTCAACACCAACAGATGGCATGTGTGGTAACTCGTTCCCAAGCATTTAAGGTATCACAGCCTATTTCCCAGACCACAGAACAGCGGAGGAAGGGAATTAAGGAGAAGCGGAAGGCTGGGAAAAGTTTAAAGAGTTTAGAACCAGTGGCTGTCCCAAAAGACCCAATAGCAGGACCTTTGACCGAGTCTGTTGTAACTCCAGTGCCTAACACAGTTGATAAAGTAGTGGAGGAGGCAGAGACTCAGAGACAGCACCGTTACCTGCAGCGAGAAAACCGGATGTCTAAGTTGGATGTTGGGGAGGGCATGAGTTGTTGACCAAGCAGTTAGACATGTTGGCTCCCACAGACATTCGAAAGTTGCAATTAGAGGATCCAGAGGTTTTGCAGTGTACCAATGGGGCTGTGGAGTTAGAAGAAGATAGGGATGCAAAGGCAGGGGATTTTTTTTTCTTTAATGGAATTGTATACCACCGATATCAAGATCCTAAAAGGAACTGGGAGGGCGGATCAGGTACAGTTGACCAGCTGGTCGTGCCAGAGGGCTGCAGGGAAAGTTTGCTTAGGTTGGCTCATGATTCTCCATTATCAGGACATTTGGGTGCCAAGAAAACGGTGGCGGCTTTGGGGAAATTGTTTTGGTGGCCGGGGATGAAGTCTCATGTGCAGTCATGGATAAACTCATGTGATATTTGTCAACGTGTTGGGAAACCGAACCAAGTTATTCCTAAGGCTCCGTTACACCCTATTCCTGTGATTGGGCCACCCTTTAGTAAAATTATTGTTGACATGGTTGGTCCACTCCCTCCCACTAAGGCTGGAAATACATTTTTGTTAACCATAATGGATGTTGCCACTAGATACCCCGATGCATACCCTACGAAAAATGGAATGGCTAAGACGGTAGTCAGTAACTTGTTGTGGTACTTCTCAAGGTACGGGTACCCGGAGGAGATTCAGTCTGATCAGGGATCTAATTTCACCTCCAACATGTTCAAGCAAACAATGCAACAGCATGGGATACGATCAGTAGTGTCGTCAGCGAATCACCCTGAGAGTCAAGGGGTGCTTGAGCGGTGGCATGCTACACTTAAAAGCATGCTCAGGTGTTATTGTGCTGACAACGGTATGGATTGGGATCTTGGATTGCCTTATGTGCTGTTTGCTGCTCGGGAAGTACCTGGTGAGAGCCTGGGATTTAGTCCAAACGAGCTGATTTTTGGACACCGTGTCATGGGCCCCCTTAACATGCTGAAAGAAATTTGGGAGGGGACTGTGCAGCCTTGTCCATTATTAAAGTATGTGCTTGAAAGCCGTGAGCGCATGCTTAAGAGTCTGGAGATGGCAGGTAGAAATTTGACAGAATCACAAGCTTTGATGAAGGACAGGTATGATCGCAAAGTGAGGATCCGGAAGTCCACTGTAGGACAAGAGGTATTAATTTTGTTGCCTTTGGTTGGTAACCCCCTCTCTGCAAAGTACACTGGACCTTATAAAATTGTAGACAAAATTTCAGACTTAGATTACCTTGTTGCCACTCCAGACAGGAGGCAAAAGAACCAGTTATGTCACGTGAACCTTATTAAAGAGTATGTGAGGCGCCCCTCTGAGCCTCTCACTGTCCCTGTGTTGGCTTGTTGCGGCCGTGGTGGAGAAGGAGAGGGGGACAGTCAAGCTTCAGAGGAGGATAGCTGGGATCAACATGTTTCAGCGGATCAGTGGGCGGGGAACTCGAGCCTAAGGGCTGACGAGGCTATAACTCATTTGCCTGAGCCGCAGTTTGATGCTATCCGTCAGTTGTTTGGTTCATACCCCACTGTATTTGCTGAACACCCAGGCCTCACTACTCAGGCTATGCATGATGTTGACGTGGGGGACCATATACCCTTTAAGTCAATCCCGTACCGTGTGCCCCCCATAAAACTACCAGCTCTGAGGGATGAGTTGGAGTATATGCTCGGTAGAGGGTTGATAGAGAAAGGCACAGTTAAGTGGACTTCCCCCGTAACACTGCAGCCTAAGCCAGATGGCAAGGTACGCTTTTGTATTGATTTCCGTAGGTTAAACGGTTTGACTCCAACTAACCCATATCCTCTTCCTCGGGTTGATGATAGTGTTGACACAATTGGTAATGCTCGTTTTTTGTCTAAAGTAGATTTAGTAAAAGGTTACTGGCAAGTACCTTTGTCCGAGCGTGCTAAAGAGGTATGTGGTTTTGTTGTGGACGGGAGTACCTACCGGTGCAATGTTATGCCTTACGGACTTAAGAATGCACCAGCAACGTTTCAGAACCTGATGAATGAAATTGTAAAGGACATTCCAAATTGCACCGTATATTTGGACGATGTAATCATTTATGATGACGACTTTGAGAGCCATTGTGAGCACCTTGAGACCTTGTTCCGGAAACTTAGTGAAGCAGGTCTGGTAGTAAATTTGGCAAAGTGTGACTTCGTAAAAGCCACTGTGCAGTACCTTGGGTTTGTAGTGGGAAGGGGACAGGTGTGCCCTCCTCAGAACAAGGTACAGGCTATCAATAAATTTCCGCACCCAACAACCAAGAAGCAGATTATGAGATTCTTGGGTATGATAGGCTACTACAGACGCTTCAGAAAAGGTTACTCAACGGTGTTGGCACCTCTCACAGATTTGTTATCTAAAGACAAAAAGTTTTTGTGGGCACCTGAGTGTGAAAAGGCTTTCACTTTGGTGAAACATTTGCTATGTACTCACCCGATACTCAGGGCCCCAGACTTTAACAGGCCTTTTCAGCTGGCAACAGATACTAGTGGTGTAGGGGCTGGTGCCGTCTTGCTACAGACAGACAATGAAGGTGTGGAACACCCAGTAAGTTTCTTTTCTAAGAAGTTCAATGCTGCACAAAAGAACTATTCTACAATAGAAAAGGAATTACTGGCGATTGTGCTGTCGCTCAGGCACTTCGAGGTGTATGTTCCAGCCTATGGCCCAGTCGTGGTTATCTACACTGATCATCACCCTTTGAGATTCCTGAATCAATTTCACAATCGCAATATGAGACTGACCAGGTGGTCTTTGATGTTGCAGGAGTATAACCTGGACATCCGTCATATTGCTGGATGTGACAATGTGATCGCGGATTGTTTATCAAGGGTGGATGATCAGTCGTAGGCTATCACAGGTGTGTGGGTTTGAGTGGAGGAAAATAGGCTGCCCTTATAGTGCAGCCGGGAAAAACATATTAAAATATAAAAATCATATAAAAACTCTTTCTTTTGATATAGGTAATCGTATAAGTTTGTCATAGCCTATAGAATTTGAGTAGTCCACGAACTATCAAACGGCTGAGCTGCTGTAAGCTCGCTCTGGGAGCATGATATTGTGTCTTTTTGCTATTGTTGGGAGGAGTTATAAAATATGATTTTTTTTTTTTATAATAAGATGTGTTTTGGTGATAAACTCAGCTTTGTTGTTGTGCCATGCGGTCGCTGGGTGTGAGGGGCTTGATGGGGTTCTGAGTTTGTCAGATTTTAGCTCAGGGTTGAGCGAGTAAAATCTTGGGGGAGGTGTGATGCATGTCCACGTGTGAGCATGCTGTACAGAACGCCTAGTCATGCCCCACTCTCGCTAGGATCGTCAGGGCAGGAACTTTGGCTGTTGTCTATGTAGAGTTTCCTAACTTAGTTCGTGTGAGCCGTTGTACAATAAGTATTATGAATATGTATTTTGTTTTCATCTGAGTCAACGAGTTCTATTTTATATCATTAGTTATAAGTATTGTGTGTAAAACTTATTTGTAATGATGGGAAGAGAAACAGCCACAGTTAGGTGTCAGTGGGTACGCCAGGCAGGAGGTAGGCCTAACTCACTAGCACTCCTCCCTCCCTCAGTGCTAGGGGGAGCCTTTGTGTATCCCAGAGGAGAGAGAGAAATTACGTAATGGTTGTCAGTGGGCGGTCCTTAGTAGTTCACGTTGGGCTCACTAGAGGGCCGGGTATAAAAGGGAAGTCTAGCCATTTTTTCATGAGAACTCATTAGGCAGAGTGACTTCTCATTTCCCTTGCTAACTATTTATATTCTTCTGACTGATGGGAACTTTCTCTACTACCTTACATTCTTATTTCCTCTTTTCCCTGCCCTGTTTAACTTCCATGGTCCCGTTGGTGCAGAGCTAGTCAGCCAACGTATTATCGCTTGAGTTCTCATGAGATACTTGCCTATTAGATAGCCTATTTTGGAAGGGTTGACTTAGAATAGGATTGATTTATGTTTGTTGCACTTGTATATGCATTTCCCTGTGTGTTATTATTATTATTCCTGTTTTCTGCTGGTCTAGGTAATGCTAGACTGGGGTAAGGCTTTTCTGTGTTATGAGTTGTTGTTTGATGCAGTGGTTAAGCGATAAACCTGCATACTCGTTTCGGTTCAGTGAAGCCTAGGTTGTCTTCGCGGCTGACTGTGTCGAGTTTATAATTTACAGAGCGTGAGGGCAAGAGCCTAACCACCCTGTATGTTATTAACAGTTTGTTTTTACTTTGTCAAGGAGCCGGGAGAAAGCCAGATACAAGGGATCTGGATTTCTCAAAAGTGCACTTGTTAGTTTTAACGTAATACTTTAAACAGTCGTGAGGACTTCGCTAGGCTACAAGCCGTTTTTGCTCAGTCACTGCTACCTTTTGCCCACAGTACCCCAGCTAGACTTTACTCGATTAGTAGATACAGAATAGTATTGAAGCTTTCCTTATGTATGATATTGTTTATGCACTATTGATTTCATGTGTTGCAAGCTTGGCTACTTTAGTGATTAGTGGCCCACGAGCACAATCCGAGTAGGCTATTGCCGTTGCATTTGCAGAGTACTTCCTTTTAATGTTTGCCATTTACTATTGCATATTCTTTTAATTATTCTTATGTCAATTTAAGCCTTTAATAGTATTTGATTGCCAGTGTTTTTCCTTATTGAATTACTGTTCAAAATCTGATACGTACTTCTTACGAGCATCCGAGAAGCATCTAACTTTTTTCAGAAGATTCCTTGCTCGATGCTTAACCCTTAATTAGCGGCTCACCACATAAGTAGAGTTAAATAAAGCTGGACTATGTGGCGGCGCTCGACATAACTCGAGTGGCAATTTCAGCACGTAATGTTGCTGAGAGAGAGAGAGACAAGTGGTGGCAGGAGAGTAGCGAGCGTATGACTGCTCCAGACCACCGCGGCGAACCTACTGACACGAATCTCACCTCCCTCCTACCTCTCTCACTCGCTATATAAGGAATTGTATGGGGAAAGTGCCTAATTACATGCTTTTTGCACTCGCGTTGCACGGTTATTGCAAGAAAACTAGCCATCATAAAAGGATCGTTATGGTGTCATTCGAAAGCTCTGTTTATGCCCTTTCAGGGATAGATACTTGTTTTACGTTCTGGGTCTTATTTAGGCATGAAAATGATCACGTAAACAGCCCTATTTTGGCTAAAAACACCCCGCTGGGCGGTACATATAAATAAACCGCATAGGCCGCTCTTAAGGTGTTAAGGACTATTAATTAACGTAACGTAATAGTGCCGATCCGAAGTAGAGGGTGGTGGACTTCTTAAGTTCATAGTCAAGGGTGGATTACTTCGGCTTCGGCCAACACTATTCGTTGGTGTTGTTGTTTCTTATTTCATTGTTTGATTGTTGACCAGACTAGATAATTCCTGTCTCTCTATTAGTCTGTTGTTGAACACTAGTACCGAGTTCTTGTATACCCCGTTATAGCAGATTGAACTCTGGAGGGTATTGGTGTTTTTTGTTCGGCTGGCAGTACTCAGGGGTTGGGATCGTGTGTTTCCGTTGTGGCAGCGAGCCGTATTCGAGTCCTGATTGAGAGCCCTTGTGTACCCGAGTGCCAGTTCGTAACACTGAAAAGGGAGGGAAACGAGTGGAAGCTGCCTATACTACTGTTTGCGGATGATACAGTTCTGATGAGCGATACTAAATGGTAGTTGCAGGGTCTGTTAAATGAGTTTGGAACAGTGTGCGAAAAACGGAATCTGAAGGTAAATGCGGGGAAGAGCAAGGTTTTGGTCTTCGAAAGGGGTGAAGTCACAGAGTGAGAGGTGAAGTTGAACGGTCAGGCGATGGAGATAGTCAGCTCTTTTAAGTATCTGGGTAGTGTATTTAGTAAAGATGGGACTATGGATGAAGAAGTGCGGGAGAGGGTACAACAGGGGAAGAGGGTTGTAGGAACGTTGAAAGCAGTAACAAGAAATAGGGTGGTCAGTATGGATGTGAAGAAGTCCTTGCATGACAGTGTGGTAATCCCGACACTAACTTCCGGAAATGAAGCATGGACATTCGGGAAGAGACTCATACCAAAAGTGAGAGCAGAGGAAATTAGTTAGTGGAGAAGTGCGTGCGGAGTTACATGGAGGGATAGAAAGATGAATGAGGAAGTAACAAGGAGGTGTGGTGTGGAGGTAGATGTGTTGGAAAGTGTGAAAAGGAACACCTTGAGATGGTTCGGCCATATGGAACTTATGGAAAGCGAGTGAATGACTAAGAGGGTGTACGAGAGCGAGGTGGAAGGACAGAAGGGAGAGGTGCACCGAAGGAGAGGTGGAAGGATGGAGTGAGGAAGTATATGAATGAAGGCGATCTTGGTTGGGAGGAGGGGCATCGACTGACTTTGGACAGAGGTGCATGGGGGCGGTTCGTTCGTGGCCACCCCTTCGGGGATCACGGCGTCAGGCAATAGATATATATATATATATATACTGTATATATAACCTATATATATTCTGTATATATATCACTACCGGTATCTATGTATCTATTGCCTGACGCCGTGATCCACGAAGGGGTGGCCACGAACAAGCCTCCCACATGCACCTCTGTCCCTAGTTAGTCGACGCTCCTCCACCCAACCAGCACCGCCTTCATCCATATACTTCTTCACTCCATCCTTCCACCTCTCTTTCGGTTTAACTCTCCCTTTCTGTCCTTCACCCTCGCAATCGTACATCCTCTTAGTCATTCTCTCGTTTCCCATACGTTCCATATGGCCGAACCATCTCAAGGTGTTCCTTTTCACGTATATGTATATTATATATAGTTATATACTGTATATATATAAATATATATATAGCTATGTCAAAGATTATGGCATGTTAAGTCTTTGAATATTATAAAACAACGGGGGCTATAACTACGGGTGGATGGGAATCAGTAGCAATCCATACTTCTTACCTAAGGGTGAAGCACGTTAGTTGATGGATTAGCTGCACACCACTGTAGAAACATAGTGCTAATATTATACATAGAAGGCCTCGGAGTCGGACGGACCCGAAATAGAGTGGTCAATCCCGTAAGTCCTTCAGTAAACTGGCATGGGTTGTCTCTCGTACAGGGGATAGGTCTGCTTGCGGGCATTTTGTGAATGGCCAACCTCATTAAGGGTAGTAAGCCTTCTGGCAATGGATAGATAGATAGAGGCTATAGGGAAGGATGTTGGTACAACTTCCTCTTCCTCTCCAAGCCCCAGCCTTCATAAGTTTCCAATCTTGGCTCTAGCTATTACTTGTCATGCATAATAGTATCAGATTTTAATTAATTACAGCAAGTAACTCGCATCAGATGAAGTTGGGGAGGAAGAGAGGTAGTAGTATCAATATTCTTCCGTTTAACCTCTGCGTGGTTTAGTAGACAAACCACACCCACACCCACCCACACACACTCACACAAACACACCCACACACACACACACAAACACACACATATATATATATTTATATATATATATATATATATATATATATATATATATATATATAAAATAGAAAAAATGGGGATTGGGCCTGAGCATATATATATATATATATATATATATATATATATATATATATATATGTTTCTAGTTTCTCAGTGGGGATCGAACCATCGACCATCAGAACGATAGCCGACGCTTTAATCAATTACACCACGGCAGTCTGCCGTGGTGTAATTGATTAAAGCGTCGGCTATCGTTCTGATGGTCGATGGTTCGATCCCCACTGAGAGACTAGAAACATTTAGTGGCTCACGTGTATTTGTGATATATTCTCAATATATATATATATATATAATATATATATATATATATATAATATTATACAGTATATAGTTTAGTATGTACATTACTTGAACCGTAGGCATAAGAGTATATTTATCTAGGCTGTATTATTACCACAAGTTTCCGAAGTCAGTTCCGATTATGTTCTGGAATTGGTAGGGCTGCAACAATAATGTGTCAGACTCGTGAGACGGCAACGAAGGTAGAGACATATTCCTTGGTCTTCATTGTTGATGGAAGATGACATTAATAGTCAGGCAGTGTGAAGCTTGAATGTTAGGTGGTCTTCTTCTTCTCCTAAGTATATCTATCTATCTATCTATTTACTCAGGCTTAATCCCCAATTTTGCTTTGGAGGGGGGGGGGGGGAGACTCAAGACAGAGCAAGATTAGGGACAACACAAAACAATTCACACACAAAAACAAAATACAAATTCACACACACCTAGGTCATCCAGGAGAAGACCCAGATACCAGGGTCACCAAGGTCCCTCCAGCACAACCCCCAACCCCCGGCCACCCGGAGAGGTTCCGATCTCGGCAGGTAGACATGCAGTGGAGCCGAAGCCACAAGCCCGTCCACCACACTTCCAGGCGCACCCTTCATATAAAGTGTCTTCCTGAGCCAGGTTCCTGATGGACTATTATCTAGTCCAACTTGCACCCGACCCGTTTCCCCAAATGACCACGTGTTCACTCATCTATTCACAAGCATTCTCCATTCATTCCTGTTTATTACCACTTCTCTTGCCTGATCTATAGTTATTCTTCTATGATCCAAAGCTTTTCTTACACAGTCTCTCCATCTCAATGGGGGTCTTTCTGCCCTTCTATCTCCCCTTGTATCTGACTCACATATTCTCTCTCACATATTCTACTAAGTGGCTGGACAAAATTGATGCGGCAGAGCATCGATGTTGGTTGTTGCTACACTTCATGTGTCAGCCCGCTATAATGCTGCACTGCCTGCATTACCCCACTTCTGTTAGAAAGGTGGTGCACTGATGTGGCACCTCCTATATGTCCTAATTGCCCACACTTGTTTTTGTTACGACCGGGACTCGTATAAAACAAGGGCTCTTAATCATTGGACTAGGAAGACACACAGCCACAATGGTAACACTAGATCCAACCATCGAACTTATAATACCGGTGAACAAAAACACCTATACCCTCCAGAGTTAAATCTGCGATAGCGGGGTATCCTCTAACTCGGTATAAATGCACTACTACTACAGGCTGATGATCTCTGATACAGCCGGATCACAACAACATACAATTACGTTAATAATGTATACAAGGAAAAAGATAGAGAGCTTAATTAAATCACTGGAATGATTTAATGCAAACAAGAAGAAGGTATAATTAAAGTTACTCTAAACAATAATAAACTGTCACTCCTATATTAAAGAAAGTGAATGAAAGTCCTAAAGCATCGAACATGAATCTTCTGAAGAAAGTCTGATGCTGCTAAGATGATCGAATCGGATTTTGAACTGTTATATAAAGCAGGAACAAGATATGACAAGTGTAGGGACATACAGTGTTAACTGGCACGGGAATAATAATAAATGCGCAATAGTATTATCTCCAACAACAAAAGATGTACTTCCTCGGGTAACGCAAAAGCCTGCTCAGGTTGTACAACTCAACAACAACCAAGCCTTGCATCAACGTGAATAAATATGCTGCCTACATAACATTAGAGTTTATAATCCTAATCGGGTGTCTGCTAGGCGAATAAAGTCTAGCTGGGATGTCGTAGGGTAAGGAAACTATGGCTGAGCAAGCGGCTCGTAGCCTAGCGAGGTCCTTAACCCTTATCTGGTGGCGCGCAAATATGTCGAGTGAAATAAATTTGGACTAAGTGGCGGTGCACGACATGTGTCGAGCGCAATTTTCAGCACGTAATGTTGCTGAGAGAGAGAGCCGAGCGGTGTGAGGAGCGTAGTAAGCCTCTGACTGCCACCCCCCACCGCGGTGGACCAACTGAAGTGAATCCCACCCTTCCCTCCCCTCTCACACTTCGCTACACAGGGAATTATGTAGGGAATGTACTTAATTACATGGTTTTTGCACTCGTGTTGCGCGATCGTTGCAAGTGAACCAGTGGTCGTACAAGGATGGTTCGGGTGTCATTGGAAAGCTCTGTTTATGCGCTTTCAGGAATAGATACTTGTTTTACGCTCTGTCTTATTTAGGCATGAAAATGATCACGTAAACAACCCTATTTAGGGTAAAAACACCCCGCTGGGCGCTACGGTCAAATAGACCACCTAGCCCGCTAAATAAGGGTTAAGACTGTACGGCCAAATTACGTTAAATGATGGGGTGCTTTCTTGAGAGATCCAGATCGCTAGTATCTGGTTCTCTCCTGGCGACCCTCTACAAGTCAAAGCAAAACGAGTTAGCACAGTGTTGGGTGGCAGAGGCAAAAGCCCTCACTCGTAACACAGTGCTAAACTCACAAGGTACACAGTCAGAAAGACAACCTAGTCTTCCCACGTATCCGTTGTGATTGTACAAGTTCAACAAAACCTGGTACACATCGGAAATCACAACACCAGTAGCCTTACCCCAGTCTAGCATTAAATAGCCCAGCAGACAACCAAGGAATAGGTAGGGAGACACCGCGAGTGTGTCGAACCTCTAGAGACAAAATGTTAACCCCTCCAAAATGTCTAACTAAGCATGAAATATCTGAAAGCTTCAGCATATAATACGATGGCCGATATCTGAAATTGTGCAGAACCAAAGAGGAGTTATGATATTAAATAGGTTAGAAGCATAAGAGGTAAGAAGTTAAGAGAGAGAGAAAGTGTTCTATAGGTAGAAGTCGGGGACAGGTGGCAAGGGAGGTGTGAAGGGTATGCTGGTCAGGCAAGCACTAGTGAAGGTAGCTCCACGGGACCCTCAGGATCACACAAAGGCATGTTGGTCGGCCAATCACAGGCCGATACGTCACAAGGCTGCAGGCCTCCAGAAGGCGCCAGGAACGACCAGCCAATCAAAACTGAGAGAAAACCACGCGGGCGAGAAACTCCTCCGGGAGGGAGGAGGGAGGAGGAAATCAACACTCACTGCCCCCATGCTGCTTGCTCGCTCTTTCTCTCTCAACTTCACTACAATGCATCTTATGTTCTACTCATGATATAAAATGCTTCCCGTTGTCACAGACGAAAATAAAGACCACCACGGGACTGTCTGTAACAACACGAACATTATGAAAGAAAGAACAACATTCTCTGATAACTGTAGCCCATTTCACTGCCCTGGCGAGCGCTAGTGGCTACCGGGAGGCGATTCTGCCAACGCTGGTAGGCGTCACACCCCGCTCAAGATATGGGACGCTCAACATTAGGCGAGCACCATATCTGACAAGGCAGAATGCCGACAAGACCCGCCACAACCAGCCACACCGCCAGAAACGAAATGCAAAGCTCAATCATAAACAAAACAACACTTTAGTATAAATAAAATCTTATAACCCCTCCCAAACATAATAGTATAATTCTAGCCCATTATGCTCCCTGAGCGAGCTTCACAGAGCCCAGCCTCCTAAGTGAAAGACAGGTTCAACTTAGGACTTTAGCTATAACATTGGCAACTTACAATTAACTATCAAAAGAAAGAGTTTTATGTGATTTTTTTTATTTAATTTTAATGTTGTATTTGACGGCTGCTCTACAGGGGCAAGCCTGATTTTTCTCCACTCTCAACACCCACTGACTGAACGGCGAGGGTTCTCCTGCAAACAAACCCTCCTGTGACAAACAATCAGCCAAAACATTATCAGTGCCCTTAGCATGCCACACATCCAACTTGTGTTAACAACACCTGGCACTGATAAACTGCCCAGTCCATCACAAGACTGGCATTTCTCTTCGCTCTTTCCGGCAACGGAGCCTGCCAATAACCTTTCACTAGTTCTACCTTCGTGACGAGCGAGGCAGCCCCGAAGCGGTCTTTGGTATCGTCAACTCTAGGTAATGGATAGGCGTCTGTCAGGGATAATGCTTCCACACTCTTGCAATCACCATACACACGGATCTTGCCACTCAACTCAGGTTGCAAACTCACTGGCAACAACCACTCACGATATACTTTATCCCTCAGACCCTTTTTCAACATGTCGTCTAGCTCTGTTTTCACGACAGGCTGTTGAGCAGGATTTATACGGTAGGGAATTAACTTGAGCCTTGCACTGTCTCCAGCCTCCATGTTGGATTCTACCCCGTATATCAGGCCAGGAAAACCAACAAACATGCGGATGCACTGCCACAGCCTAGTAAACAACTTATCTCCCAGAACAACATGCCTAGTGCCCTCCCACAACCCAGCCGAGACCACAGCTTCTAACCTGTAGTCTCCCTCCTTCTCCACCTTTGTCCCTAGAACAGCCAGGTCATGAGAGGGGCAATCAGTACCACCTGTGCAGTCACTCCCATAGTTCATTGTTGCTAAAGCTTCCCCGCCGATACCGTACATGCGCACCCCGGCATTCCTTGCGACTACATCTGCCAGCGCAGTATCACCGCTTTTAGCGACATGGCCAGATACAGTCGGTCTATGGTAGGGCTGTTGCATTCGACTAGAGCAGCATTGGGAGGCTATGCGACGACCGGGCACATCCACTCCACAGCCAACCTCACCAATCTGCTCAAAGTCCTCCTTTTGACCACCACCCTTGGCAGCCATGGGTCGACCCTGACCTGACAACCATGTCCAAGCCTCGTCGCCCACCTTGAACCACCGAAACAACGAGGCTAACGGTCTACCAACATTCAAGTGACCTGCCCGCGGAACATCTTGCACCGCCTGAGTTGTGAGGCTCGGGTTCTCGGCACGACCAGTGGGGTATGAACCGAGCTGGTGCTGGAGCGCTGCACACTGCTGCTCAGGCAGTTGCTCTAGCGCTTCCACAGCCACCAGACTCGTGTCCCCCGCCCACTGCTCCGCCGAGGCATGACAGTCCCAACTCTCCTCCACCTGTGCCCTACTGCCCCCCTCTCCTTCTCCACCTTGGCCGCTGCAGACCAACGCAGGGACAGTAGGCTGCTCAGGTGGTTGCCTCACAAATTCCTCCAACAGGTTCACATGACATGTTTACCCGTCCTCATGTTTGATAGCCCCGTTCCCACAACTCTCCTCCACCTGGGAACTACTAAGTCGCGGAGTGCCATCACGCCCAACCATGTCACTAGGGGTGACAGGTTCTGGGGCCACTCCGGAGCTCACCTCTGGGTCAAGTACTAAGCCACTAAGGAGAGCCGCTGGAGCAAAACTCACAAAACTCCCAACTTTAGCTTGCTCCTTCCGACCGTTCCTCCGCTGGTCTAGAGACTGAGGAATAGGCTGTGACACTTTGGATGCTAGAGATCTAGTAACAACGCATGCCATAGGTTGTACCTGACACTTCTTTACCCACTCCTGTTCCTCCCTACTCACGTCGGCCGGCTTCTCGGCAACGACTAAGGGTGAAACCTCAGAAGTAGGTACCGCAAAGTCGTTGCCAAGAAGGAGGTCGACGCCCCCACCAGGCAAGTTCTCCACAATTCCCACATCCAACTCTCGTGTCACACCATCTACCTCCCGTTCCATCCTGACCACCGGGTATGACCTGGTAGCATTGATACCTCGCACCACAACCACCCGTGCCACGTTTATTGGTCTACCAGTAATGTTCTTCATCAAAGTCTGAGAGGCACCCGTGTCTCGCAACAGCTCAACTCCATGCTTCTTACCAGCCCACTTCACACAGCCACGCCCTCGATGGTCACAAAAGACATCGCGAACAGGGTTCGAGCCTTCCGGATTCTTCTCCACTGGCTGTGTCCCAGCCTCTGACGTTATACCCCGGGCAAACTCAGACGACTTCGGGGACACCCCAATGTTGCGAGCCAAAGACACAACTGCATTAGGTAGCTTGCTTGGACAGGCTCTTGCAAAATGCCCCTTCTCGTGACAATGAAAACACTCTAACTCCCCCTTGGGCTTCCCTTGAGGTGGGGAAGGGCCCGGACCCTTCTTAAACGGGACGGTATTAGGTTTATGGTCAGACTTAATATCATTGCTCCTGTTGTTATTGCTATATGGTGTATCACTGACTCGGGGGGGTGGAGTGTTGCGCCCCTTGTTACCTGCATCGTTCCGTTGTGCAGACCCGCACCCACGAATCAGCAATAGCCTACGGTCAGCCATCTCGGCTGCTTCCTGTAGAGTTTTCGGGTTTTTTTCTTTAAGATTCAACGTCAGATCGCGGCCCGTACATTTGAAAAACAATTCTAGAAGCATCAGCTGTTTCAACTCCTCAAACGTTGATGCCTTCTCAGAACGCAGCCAGTTTCTAAATGCATCGGTCAGATCCCGGGCATGCTCAAGAAAGGTGCACTCACGACCCTTCGTTACACCCCGGAACTTCAATCTGTACGTCTCTGGTTGTAACTCGTACGCCCGCAGAACAGCTTCCTTCAGTACCTCATAATCGATGCAAGACTCCAAGGGCAATGCATCATATGCCTTAAGTCCTTTGCCAACCAACCTAGAGGAAACAAGGGCTGCCCACTTAACCTCGGGCCATTGGTGCTCCCGGCACTTCTTCTCAAAACGCATAAGAAATTCGGGGACACCCGACTCATCAAATACAGGGACTAACATAAGAAGGTGCGATAAAGACTGATCAAGACCCCGATTCCCAGAACAGAGACGCTGCCCTGTCGTCTCCACCCGAGACTTCTCAAGATCTATGTCTGCACACTACTTCGTAGACTCAGCCCGAAGCTCAGCTTCCCGTATGGCCTTTCTCTCCTCAGTGTGACGCTTCTGCATAGTAACCACGTGCGGGCATGCGCGCGCGTCGGCTGCCCAGCCGTTTAGAAACCGGCTGGTGGTAGCCGGCTGCCAGGCTTTCCCTTACTATATATCCTACGACAATGTAACTAATGGCTGGGATATTCTTATGTTGTTTCACAGCTTGAAGCTGCCCTTATTCTTAACCAACGCATCTTAGTATATTTTATTCTCGATAGTTGATTGTTTCATTATAATATATAAGATGTAAGTCTAGTGAGAGCGGGAAGAGACGAGCGGGAGAGAGAGACCGGCTTGGGACGTTGCTTTGCGCGGAGAGACCAGCTTGGGACGAGCCTGAAGCGCTGCCACATGCATTTGATTGCAACGTTAGGCTTAGTTTCGACTCACGCCGGGGTAGAGGATTTTGACCAGGCAACTGTGTTGAGTGTTGCCAAGCCTGGGATGTATTCTGCATGCCTAGGGTGGGGTCCAGACAGATTCAAGACTCAGAGCTCATCTCACTGTCGTACCCTTCGGATCCCCTTGATATCTATCCCTCTCAACCCCACTTAGAAACGTTCTCTCTTACTTTGTATACCTTCTTTCCACTACTTCACCAATCTATTTAATTATCCCATCCCCTTGATAGACCTTATATCTATTATTGTATTAACGACGAGCTCTCAGATAACTAGATAGGATTTTGGGCCTTATGCAGGGATGTAATTGTTAATGAGACCTAGGAAGCTTTTTTGTTGTCTTATATTTGGTGGTTTCATGCTTGCTAGTGTGTTCTTGTGTCAGGTTAGCAGGGGCTAGACCGGAGGGGAGGCTTTTTGCGATCCTTTAAGTAAAGTCTGCTGGTGCGAGTCCCGTGGACCCGCACGACTTTACTAGGGTACCCGTGGGAGTCTGGGGGCATTTTCTTGTCTGTGTCCCTGTGTGTCTTGTGTTGTGTTGTGTGAGGGTCATTGCCTAGTCCACTCAGCACTACGCTAGCACGTCTTGCTTTTGTTTTAGGGTCGCCAGGAGAGAGTCAGATACTTGCGATCTGAGTCTCTCAAGAGAGCACCCTTTCAATTAGAGTAATTTGGCGCACAGACCTGGGAACGTCCCTAGGCTAGAGCAGGTGGCTCAGCCCGGGTATCCGAAGCCTATATCCTTCCAGCTAGACCTCTGCCACCTGGCTGATTATCAGCTAGGGGTTTATTATCTCTGTATGCTTGTTATTGTGCCACAGTTTACCGTTTTTGTGAGCATTGTGAGTCAGGGTGTGGCTTAGAGACTCTGTCCGAGCAGGCTTGCCTGACTGAGAGTGAGAAGCACACCTGTATGTGGTTATGTTGCGAGTTGCTGCCTTCATTTAATTATACCTATGCCATTATACACTGTATGTCCTATCACTAGTATTTATTCCTGCTTATGAGTCAAGAGTTCTCTAAATCCGTAACGTACTTTCTTTGCTAAGCATCAGATTCTACAGTAGCCGCATGCAGTTTAGAAACCTGCATCTTGTCTACCTGTACGATGTTTTGAGGACTGTTTGCTTTCACCTTCTTTCACGCAGGGGTGATTAGTTGTATTAACACCTTACGAGCGGCCTATGCGGTTTATTTATATGTACCGCACAGCGGGGTGTTTTTAGCCAAAATAGGGCTGTTTACGTGATCATTTTCATGCCTAAATAAGACCCAGAACGTAAAACAAGTACCTATCCCTGAAAGGGCATAAACAGAGCTTTCGAATGACACCATAACGATCCTTGTATGATGGATAGTTTTCTTGCAATAACCGTGCAACGCGAGTGCAAAAAGCAGGTAATTCGGTACTTTCGGTACATAATTGAGTATGTAGCGAGTGAGAGAGGGAGGAGGGAGCTGAGATTTGTGTCAGTAGGTTCGCCGCGGTGGTCTGGAGCAGTCATACGCTCGCTAGTCTCCTGCCACCACTTGTCTCTCTCTCTCAGCCACATTACGTGCTGAAATTGCCACTCGACCTATGTCGAGCGCCGCCACATAGTCCAGCTTTAATTAACTCGACTTATGTTGCTCGCCGCTAATTAAGGGTTAATTAACGTAACGTTAAATGTACTTTCTTCTAGTTTGTTATTAAATTGTTTCTGCAATTTAATTCCGTTATCTATCTTTTCCTTGAAGCTTTAAGTCAACTTAATTGTGTGATCTTTTATATAGCCTGCTGGACTATCAGCAGTCTATAGTGCGTGCACCCTGTAACCGAGTCATAGGATACCTCGTTGTCCAGGCAAGACTCTTGACGGTTTAGGGTGGTTTGTTGCCTGGGTTTATAGATAAGGGTTGGATCTAGCGTTTTCCGTTGTTGCTTGTTGCCGCATACCTAGTCCAATAGAAAGAGCCCAGTGTTTATATATCCCAGGACGTAACCTCAGTGTTAAGCTCAGCCTCACGCTGCTGCTGCTGAAGCTTAACCATCTCAAGCTGCTGATGCTGCTGCATCTTAGCCATCTCAAGCTGGAAGAGCATATCTGGAGCCAAACCTTGAGGAGGAGGAGATGCAACAATTGGAGACTCACCCAAGTGCAAACCACGCTGCCAGTGACTATCAGCCTTCGGGAACGTACCCAGCTCCGGAACCCGAGGGGGCGCCTTGGTAGGAGTCGAGTGGAATGGGAGCTGTGCCGAAGGTGCCCCAGCTCCCGCTCCCCCCGAAGCCCCATGCACCCCGCCGAGCACACAGGCCACCAGGTCACCTCTCGACATGCTGCTAGTGCCCATATGCCCCATGACCGTGGCCAAACACTGGAGACCATACCGATCAATCCCCGACACCCGGTCACCAGTAATAGGTATCTCCAGAAACTTCCTTGCATCCTCCTCACTAGTTATAACTCTAATGCCTTCGAACAACCCCACTGCTGCACCTCAGAGTCTGTTTGCCGTACTGTGTCCTCCCCGTACATAGATCCCTCGTTCGACATAGTGTCCACCGAAAATTCTCAACGTTTATACAAAAAAAAAAGTACCTAAACTCTTATGTAGCACTATTCACTCAAAAATATAAAATGCTCGAAGACTCTTAAATGTTATACTACTTGCCAAAAACAATTTGTGTCCACTATATTCCTTCAAACAAAAAATCAAATGACCACAACACTCCTGCAATATTTGTCTAAGTTCACAAAATCCTTAGCAAGGTCGCCATTTATTACGACCGGGACTCGTATAAAACAAGGGCTCTTAATCATTGGACTAGGAAGGCACATAGCCACAACGGTAACACTAGATCCAACCCTCGAACTTATAATACTGGTGAACAAAAACACCTATACCCTCCAGAGTTAAATCTACGATAGCGGGGTATCCTCTAACTCGGTATAAATGCACTACCACTACAGGCTGATGATCTCTGATACAGCCTGATCACAACAACATACAATTACGTTAATAATGTATACAAGGAAAAAGATAGAGAGCTTAATTAAATCACTGGAATGATTTAATGCAAACAAGATGAAGGTATAATTAAAGTTACTCTAAACAATAATAAACTGTCACTCCTATATTAACACCTTACGAGCGGCCTATGCGGTTTATTTATATGTACCGCACAGCGGGGTGTTTTTAGCCAAAATAGGGCTGTTTACGTGATAATTTTCATGCCTAAATAAGACCCAGAACGTAAAACAAGTACCTATCCCTGAAAGGGCATAAACAGAGCTTTCGAATGACACCATAACGATCCTTGTATGATGGATAGTTTTCTTGCAATAACCGTGCAACGCGAGTGCAAAAAGCAGGTAATTCGGTACTTTCGGTACATAATTGAGTATGTAGCGAGTGAGAGAGGGAGGAGGGAGCTGAGATTTGTGTCAGTAGGTTCGCCGCGGTGGTCTGGAGCAGTCATACGCTCGCTAGTCTCCTGCCACCACTTGTCTCTCTCTCTCAGCCACATTACGTGCTGAAATTGCCACTCGACCTATGTCGAGCGCCGCCGCATAGTCCAGCTTTATTTAACTCGACTTATGTTGCTCGCCGCTAATTAAGGGTTAAAGAAAGTGAATGAAAGTCCTAAAGCATCGAACAGGAATCTTCTGAAGAAATTCTGATGCTGCTAAGATGATCGAATCGGATTTTGAACTGTTATATAAAGCAGGAACAAGATACGACAAGTGTAGGGACATACAGTGTTAACTGGCACTGGAATAATAATAAATGCGCAATAGTATTATCTCCAACAACAAAAGATGTACTTCCTCAGGCAACGCAAAAGCCTGCTCAGGTTGTGCAACTCAACAACAACCAAGGCTTGCTATCAACGTGAATAAAAATGCTGGATACATAACATAAGAGTTTATAATCCTAATAGGGTGTCTGCTAGACGAATAAAGTCTAGCTGGAATGTCGTAGGCTAAGGAAACTATGGCTGAGCAAGCGGCTCGTAGCCTAGCGAGGTCCTTAAGACTGTACGGCCAAATTACGTTAAATGATGGGGTGCTCTCTTGAGAGATCCAGATCGCTAGTATCTGGTTCTCTCCTAGCGACCCTCTACAAGTCAAGGCAAAACGAGTTAGCATAGTGTTGGGTGGCAGAGGCAAAAGCCCTCACTCGCAACACAGTGCTAAATTCACAAGGTACACAGTCAGAAAGACAACCTAGGCTTCCCACGTATCCATTGTGATTGTACAAGTTTAACAAAACCTGGTACACATCGGAAATCACAACACCAGTAGCCTTACCCGAGTCTAGCATTAAATAGCCCAGCAGACAACCAAGGAATAGGTAGGGAGACACCGCAAGTCTGTGGAACCTCTGCAGACAAAATGTTAACCCCTCCAAAATGTCTAACTAAGCATGAAATATCTAGAGCTTCAGCATATAATACGATGGCCGATATCTGAAATCGTGCAGAACCAAAGGGGAGTTATGATATTAAATATATTAGAAGCATAAGAGGAAAGATGTTGAGAGAGAGAGAAAGTGTTCTATAGGTAGAAGTCGGGGACAGGTGGCAAGGGAGGTGTGAAGGGTAAGCTGGTCAGCCAAGCTCTAGTGAAGGTAGCTCCACGGGACCCTCAGGATCACACAAAGGCATGGTGGTCGGCCAATCACAGGCCGATACGTCACAAGGCAGCAGGCCTCCAGAAGGCACCAGGAACCACCAAACAATCAAAACCGAGAGAAAACCACGCGGGCGAGAAATTCCTCCGGGAGGGAGGAGGGAGGAGGAAATCAACACTCACTACCCCCATGCTGCTCGCTCGCTCTTTCTCTCTCAACTTCACTACAATGCATCTTATGTTCTACTCATGATATAAAATGCTTCCTGTTGTCACAGACGAAAATAAAGACCACCACAGGACTGTCTGTAACAACACGAACACTATGAAAGAAAGAACAACATTCTCTGATAACTGTAGCCCATTTCACTACCCTGGCGAGCGCTAGTGGCTACCGGGAGGCGATTCTGCCAACGCTGGTAGGCATCACACTTTAAGGGTACTGATGCTTGCAAGCATAAAGTTTTAACTGCGTTGAGCCGATTGGTGTGTGACCTTCAGTGGTCATAAAATTTGCAGTAGTATCAGATGTTTTTTTTTTTTTTTTTTTTTTTTGTCTATGTGGATGAGGGAGACGAAAGGCAAACTTGCCTGTGACGAGTGCCTCCCCCATAGTTGAAAGAGTAACAGGGCCAAAATCAAGGAGCAGTCGAGCCAAAATGCCTGGACACACAGAGTTTGAAGCAATTTAAGTCATAGGATGAGGGAAAGATGGATTCAGGGAGAGTTCCAGAGCTAAGCTGTTGAATAAAAGAAAGATTGGGAGTATCGTTTCACTCTTGAGTTGAAGGGTTGCAAAGAGTAGGAGTGGGATTGTGTTGCAAGACGGGTACTACGTACCCTACGTGGAGGAGGTGGTATACACTGAGAGAGGTCAGAGGAACACTGATTATTGTGGTAGCGATAGAATAGCGAGAGAGATGCAACATTGCAGCGAAGAGAGAGAGATTGTAGAGAGTCGGTGAGTGGGCGGTAGTTAATGATACGAAAGGCATTCCTCTCTACTTTGTCTAGAAGTGCTATGTGAAAGGATCCTCCCCACACAAGTTAACAATACTCAATACAATGACGCATTGTGCCCCTGTACAGAGCAAGAAGCTGTGCAGGGGTAAGGAACCCCTTGATGCGGTTGAGCAGTCCCAGCTTCTGGGGGGCTCCAAGACTGGTAATATGGTCCTTCCAAGAGAGAGCAGAAGAGAAATAGACACTGCAAATACTGAAATATGAAGGGATGATTGTTATAGAGTTGAAGTATAAGTGATAGTCCTCTGGGAGTTCATGGATGGAGAAATTGGGTTTTGGAAGCATTACAGACAATCAGATTTTCTGTGCCCCAGTTGGAAATGGTAGTTAGATCAGAAGATACGAGTTCTATAGCTTCGTTACGTTTGTCTTTGAGGGATTGTTTGCTGGGGCGTTCTACAAAACTAAATAAATAGTGTAAGGTAGAGTCATGTGCACATGAATGGATATGATTGGAAGTACAGTTGAGAAGATCATATATGAACATTTGTAAGAGAATTGGAGATAGAACAGAACCCTGAGGAACACCAGAGTTGATAGGATGAGGAAGTGAACGATGGCCGTCCACAACTGCAGCTATGGAACAGCCGGAAAAGAAATTAGAGACAAAGACACAGATAGAGGAATAAAAACCGAAGGAGGTAGTTTAGAAATTAGAGATTTGTGCCAGACTCTATCGAAGGCCTTCGATATGTCTAGCGCAATAGAATAGGTCTCGCCGTAGTCCCGAAATGAGGATGAACCAAGAGTTAATAAGATATGAAAGAAGATCACCAGTAGAGCGACCCTTAAGGAAACCATAATGGCAATCTGAGAGTAGATTATGAGAAGATTAATGCTTAAGAAATTTGGAAGTAAGAATAGTTTCAAAAACTTTAAGAGATACAAGAGATGAGAGCAATTGGACGATAGTTGGAGGGTTGAGAGCGGTCACCCTTATTTGGGACGGGTTGAATGAGAGCAAACTTCCAGCAAGAAGGGAAGACGTTAGAGGGGAGAGAGATGACAAAGTTTGCCTTGGCAGTGGGTCAGCACGGAAGCAAATTTTTTAGTACAACAGGGGGAACACATTCCGGACCATACGCTTTATTAGTATTAAGCCTAGAGAGGGTAGAAAGTAAATCTTTAGAAGAGATTAGGATATTAGTCATGAGTAAGTGAGAGGGGGGTAGAGAGGGAGGAATAGCGCTGGAATCATACAAGGTGGAGTGTCTAGCAAAATTTTGAGCGAAGAGTTCAGCTTGTCAGAAGAAAAAATGATGGTAGTGCCATCAGAGTGGAAAAGGGGAGGGAAAGATGAGGAAGAATTTTTTTTGGAGAGGTTTTTGGCTAGATGCCAGAAAGCTTTGGAAGATTTAGAGTTGGATGGTTCAGTGCATTTATTATTGATGAAAGAGTGTTTGGCAATTCGAAGGACAGATTTTGCTTGATTTCGGGGAGAAACATAGGAAGAATGAGATTCTAGAGTTTTAGGGCGTCGGTATCATTTGAATGCTTCCTCCTTTTTGTGGACAGTAGTAGAACAAGCGTGAGAAAACCATGATTTTTTTCCATTAGTCTGAGAGAAAGAAAATGGAATGTGTGCCTCTATGCCCGATAGGATTATCTCGGTATGAGTTCAGCACTCTCCGAGGGTCCCCGGCCACGGATGCAAAAATCATTCCATGGGAAATCAAAGAAGTAATGCTGGAGAGCCTGTTAGTCGGCAGCGACGAAGTGCCACAAGCGCCGCCGGCTGGGAGGATCGGGTGGCCGTATTGGAGAGATAGGACAGGTAACAGAGATAAGTTTATGGTCGGAGGAGCCCAAAGGAGAGAAAAGATCGAAAGTAGAAGAAGAAGGGTTAGAAGTTTTAAACAAGTCAAGAATGTTGGGCCGATCTCCGAAGCGATCCGGGATATGGGTTGGGTGCTGAACCAACTGCTCTAGGTCATTTAGGATAGAAAAGACTTAGACTTGTTCACCAGGTTGGTCAGTAGTATGAGAGGAGAGCCATTGGCGGTGGTGAACTTTGAAATCTTCTAAGATGGAGATTTCTGAGAAAGGAGAGATGGATAGAATGTGTTCCATTTTAGAGTTTAGATAGTCAAAACATTTGGGAAAGTCGGTAGTGTTAGGGGAAAGATAGAAGCACATAAATATTTAGTATGAGAATGACAGGATAGTTTGAGCCATAAAGTTGAGAATTCAGAGGAGTCAAAATCGGGAACACGAGAGCAAGTGAGTTTGTTGTGTACATAATGCACATCATCCGCCTTTTGCTTTAAAACTATGATAACAAAGTAGGAGGATACAGAGAAGGGGCTGCTAGCGGTTGCTTTAGACACCCAGGTGTCAGTGAGGAAAAAAAGATTAGGTTTGTAGGAGGAAAGATGGTGTTCAACAGATGAAAAATTAGAGGAAAGACCGCGAATGTTGCAAAAGTTGATAATAAGAGTGACATGCCGTGGTCCAGAGCATTTAGAGGGGTCGGAAGGTCGGGCGGGCGTGTGAGAGGGGTATACTGGCCATTGGTACATGGGAATGCAGTTAAAACTGTAGACTTGGCTTTAGGCTAGACCTTCAGTCTAGTTTCAGAATCCAATGTGAGAGTGTCTCAAGATATTGCGGAGAAAAAAACTTGCTCATCGAAAATTGTCAGACTAAATTCTTGTGTGACATTGGCTATACTATAATACAAATTGCATATATCCATTTATAATGCTATGGAAATAAAATCCTTTGAGGGAGACAGGAAAAGATGATGATTATAAAACCCCAGACCCCAAGATGTTGCCTGGATAAGACAGACTCAACAACACCAATATTGTTCAATATCGCCCCTTCCCTCCTGCAGCCCCGCAATATATTTTCAATCCTTCCTCCGACCTTCCTTCCCAGAGCCTATAACCAATACGCCTTCCTGTCTTCTTTCCTCCGACCCCTCCAACCTGCTTCTTCTTTATTTATTCTATATTATTTTAGCTTCAGGGGAGATGGTTCTCTTGTCGGTTTATTTTTGTTTCATGTATTTATTATTTGTTTAGTTTCCTCCCTAGACCTCCATCAAACTTAAAACATATGCATTAGATCCCCCTTCTAGATTAATTTGTATATTTTTCGGTAGAGAAATGTACCAGCAAAAGGCCGGTTCTTTCAATATTACAGGCTCACTACCGTTCGCCAGGAAAAACAAAATATACACCTAAATAGCACTAAAGGTCTTAATATTGACAAAGAAGTGGGCGAAAGGTCTTGAAATCAACAAACTAATTGGGCAAACATCTTAAAATCTGAAAACTAATGGGGCTAAACATTACGAATAAGGGGGAGCAGAAAAACTACCCATCTCTCCTTAACTTCTCAAATGTATTTACTTTCCTCCTACATAATGTGTTTCTATTTGCCAGTTTACTCCTACACGCTCTCTCAATCATTCAATTATCCTCATCGTTATTTCATCTGGCCTCCCTTAACCTTAACCAGTTCAGTATCGCTGGTGTCGTTGTCATTATATTCTGGCAACTATTATACGATTTGATTTAGCTTAGGAAGGACATCTACCAGTTAAGGGTACATGCTATCTCAATTAATCCTTTAATTTCTCATATATCCTTCTCGAGCTGCATAAAATCGTCTGAATAGCTAGAATCAAATATAGAAGAAGTCGCTGGAACAGTAGGGTTTAATCCTTTATCCACCGTTTCCATTATTTCCCCGACATATTTCCATTCCTCCTCTGAAGAAATAAAAAAGCTTTCTGTTGAGCATGACCCCCCCCCCCCCCCCAATGATTTTTCCCTCTCTGATTCCCACATAATTCTCGCTTAGATGCTTTTATTAGTTCCCAATGCAATATTTCTTCTTTCGAATCTTCCTATATCTTTTCCCTCGTTACTTTGTTTTCGTCCTTTCATTATTTTCATTCTTCCTTCGCTTTATCTGCTTCTTTATCCATTATTCAGCTCCTTACTTCTCTATCCCCCGCTCTTCTGTCTCTCCCTTCCTTTCCTTCCCCCTTCTTCTGGTATATAGCTTTCATCAATTTCATTGGAGGTGTTTGGTGTGGTTGTGAAATTATTATTACAATATATAATATATATACCTTTCAAATGTCCAGTATTGTCATATGGGTTTCACCATGTTGGTCTGTAACTTGATACATTTGATGCGTAAGATGGCAATGAATGTCTGCAGTTGATCGTTCATGTCTAAAGCCAGACTGTCTATCACTAATTAATTTACAGGATGGATGTGTGCTTCTTTCCAGGAGAGTTCGAAATATGAGATATGGATTCCCAGACGGAACATCTTTGTCAAAACTGGAACAAGCACTAAGGAACATTTTTAAAGTGCTACTGGTGTATTTTCATCTGGACCAAGAGGTATATCAATTTGAGAGATTCTGCAAAATGGTTATAACACGCCTGGTGTCCATATTTATGAGGGGGGGGGGTATTTCAGGGGAATTAAGATTGAGTAAAGGAATGTCTTCAATTTTGTCTTCTAAGATTTAGTTGGTGGACAAAATATCAGCGAGGTTATATACAGTATATATATATATATATATATATTATATATATATATATATATATATATATTTTTTTTTTTTTTTTTTTTTTAAGAGACAATGAACGGAGGAAGGAAAAACACAGATAAAACAAAAAGGTCCATGTGCCTAAAGGCATCCTCCATTCATAAAATGTTTGTAACAACTGGATTTAAACATTTGTTGATTGTAAGTTTGTGGAAAGCAATTCGAGGGAAGTGAATTCCAAAGAGTAGTAGCTCTGGGGATAAATGAATTCTGATAAGCAGAAGTTCTGCATTGTGGAGGAGAAAGTGTAAATTCATGGGCGCTCTCAGCTGCCCTAGTTCTACGGGGAAAGATGTGGAGAGGCGGCACAATTGAAGCAAGTTCCTCGGAACAATTGCTGTGAAAATATCTATAGAATAATGCAAGGGATGCAACGTTTCTTCGTATGGCTAATGTAGGAAGGTCCTGTGTGATTGCAGGGTTATTGATTAATCTAATAGCTTTATTTTGAATTTTGTCCAACTGCCTCAATGCAACCACTCCACTTCCACCCCACAGAGGTGAACAGTAATCCATCTGAGAGCGCACATGACTTTTATATATTACGGCCAACTGCTCGTCAGTGAAGAATTCTCGAACTCTGTACAGGAGTCCCAGTTTTTTAGAGGCATTCTTAGCAATGCTTCTAACATAATGTGTCCAGCTCAAGTTAGTAGTTAATGTTACACCGAGAATGTCAATACTAGGGGAAGTGGGAATATTTACATCATTAAAAAATATATGGGAGTCAGTGAGATTTTGTCGGTTAGAAAATTGAATGTACTTGGTTTTCTGTGCATTAAAGGAAACTAGATTCTCTTGTCCCCATTCATTAATTCTAGAAAGGTCCCGGTTCAGAGAAATTGCAGTGTTTATTTTTGAATTTATAAGATCGGGTTGGGTGAAAGAATTGGTAAATGTGAAGGAACTGTGGAGTGTTGAGTCATCTGCGTAGGAATGTATTGGATTATGAGTGGTAGATATGAGATCATTGATATGAATGAGGAACAGAGTTGGGGCCAAAAACTGATCCCTGGGGAACACCAGCATTTATTGAGTGGAATTGAGAATAAAGGCCATCTACCATTACACGTATTTTTCTGTTATGAAGATAAGAAGAAATTAGTGGAACTAATGATGCAAGGCCGTAGTGTGACATCTTCGACAATAAGGATTGATGCCAGACTCTATCAAATGCCTTTGATATATCCAGTGCTATTGTATGTGTTTCACCATGTTGATCTGTAGCTTGGTTGATTTGATGCGTAAGAAGGCAAAGAATGTCTGCAGTTGATCGACATCGTCTAAAACCATATTGCCTATCACTGATTAATTTATTATTCTCCAGATGCTTAATTATGTGAATATTTAATATAATTTCAAAAACTTTGCCAAGAGTGGAAGTTATAGCTATTGGTCTGTAGTTTGATGGATCTGAAGAGGCACCTTTTTTAGGAACTGGATGGAACTGGAACTGTATATATATATATATATATATATATATATATATATATATATATATATATATATATATAATATTGTGTATGCATTTTGTGTCGGTAGGTGTGTGCCTATGTTTTCTGTGTGTATATCTATCTTTATCTTTGTGTTTTTGTTTCCATATGTCATATCTTTCCCTTTATGTTTGGGTTTATTTGTGTGTGTGTGTGTCATCTTCCGCTACGTTCTCCTTTTATGTCTGACAGTTCAATTCATCTAGAATGTTGTTTATGCATATGTGTATGAATAATGCATATACATTTATTTTAATATGTATTATGTGTGCATGCTTCGTTGCACTTGCATAACAACTGTAATAGGTAAATGCCGCAAAGAACGGACTTACATTATAGAATTAAAACATGGTTTGTATTTGGAAGTTGGAATTAATCAAAGTTAATTTTAATAAAAGTGTGTGGGTGTTCATAAATATATTTTAGCTGTGTTTGATTGCTGGGTGCTGGTACCATCAGGTTTCGTCTTTGCACAAATACCATATACATTTGTATGTGTTTATCTCTCAAATTAGCCATATACATAATTATATGGATGTGCACTGTGGGAAAGTGGAGGGGGAGAAAGGGTGTGGAGGGGAAGGAGAGGTAGGGTTAGATGAGGGAGGTGGAGGGAGAAGTATGAGTAGGGAAGTGGAGGAGTATGTACGGTAGGGAAATGGAGGAGTAAATAGGGTAGAGTGGGGAGGCGGAGGTAGGGTTAGATGAGGAGGGAGAAATGTGAGTAGTGTAGTGGAGGAGTATGTACACTGGGAAAGTGGAAGACGAGGTAGGGTAGGGAGGGGGAGGTAGGGGGAAAGGTGGGAGTATAGGAAGATATAATGGGGTGTACGCTGGGAAAGTGGAGAAGAATGTAGGGTGGGGATGGTGGGAAAGAGGTAGGATCGGGAGGAAATGGGGCGGGTAGGGGAAGATTATGAGATGAGGTAGGGCAAAACGTGGAAGGGAAAGGTAAGGTGGGGGGAGAGAGGAGGTAAGGAATGCGGAAATGCGGGGTAGGTAGGGATGGTGGAGGACGAATGTAGGGAAGGTGCAGGAGAGGGACAATCACACACACTAACAACCTCCCTCCACACACAAACACACGCACGCACACGTGCGCGCGCGCGTGCAATTCTGACTAGGGACCCCCAAAATCCGTTAATCATCATCATAACAGCCCTAAGCCTAGCCTTTTTGTCAGACTTGGTGACATAAGTAGCTAACACTCTCTATTTATCACTCTCATTAACTCTCACAAACACTCTCTCTCTCTCTCTCTCTCACACTCCCTCTCTCTCTCACACTCCCTCTCTCTCTTTCATTAATATGAATGAATCAGTAGGTAAGTGTAAATTCCCTTTCATACTAATTTAATTCTGTACTCTCTGAAAACTTTCCTTGAGGGCATTTCCTGACCAATAAGGCACGGCTCTTTAGCTGAAGGGTGGGGAGAGAGCCTTCTACTTTGTTGTCCTCTTATGTTACTGTAAACTGTCCCTTTCGATTAGTATTCGGCTTTCTAACCTGTGCAAAGAGGAGGACATCGGATTCGTCCACGAATTCTACTACGAAGATCATCTGTTTTCGAAGGACTGTGTACATCTAAACCAGGTGGGAGCAGCAAGGTTTGCCCGCTTGCTAAACGACGCAGTAAAGGATTTTCGGAAAATAAACAGACTCAACCGAGGACTGCCAGGGATGAGGACCAAGGACAGCCATGAACATAAATGTAAATCCGACAAGAGCTAAATGTTTTATTAAAGAGCGTTCCATGAGTTCTAAAACCACAATTTTAACACCTTACGAGCGGCCTATGCGGTTTATTTATGTGTACCGCACAGCGGGGTGTTTTTAGCCAAAATAGGGCTGTTTACGTGATCATTTTCATGCCTAAATAAGACCCAGAACGTAAAACAAGTACCTATCCCTGAAAGGGCATAAACAGAGCTTTCGAATGACACCATAACGATCCTTGTATGATGGATAGTTTTCTTGCAATAACCGTGCAACGCGAGTGCAAAAAGCAGGTAATTCGGTACTTTCAGTACATAATTGAGTATGTAGCGAGTGAGAGAGGGAGGAGGGAGCTGAGATTTGTGTCAGTAGGTTCGCCGCGGTGGTCTGGAGCAGTCATACGCTCGCTAGTCTCCTGCCACCACTTGTCTCTCTCTCTCAGCCACATAACGTGCTGAAATTGCCACTCGAGTTATGTCGAGCGCCGCCACATAGTCCAGCTTTATTTAACTCGACTTATGTTGCTCGCCGCTAAATAAGGGTTAAAAGTATTCTATGCTAATGCTCTTAGCATACGCATTACATTTTCAGATTTAGAGGAACTAGTGTTTACAGACAAATATATGACGTAATTGGTATAACAGAATGTTGGCTAAATACAGAAGACAGAGACTTCTTAGCAGAGTATTCACTTCCCGGTTATGTAATGTTTGAGAAAAGCCGAATATATAAACATGGAGGTGGCGTTATACTTTATATCAAAGAAAGTCCTAACCCAACCCTTTTGAACCTCAAAATATGAACGTCGACACATCATATGTAAAGAATTATAAAGGTACACAAATAATGCTGGCATTAATATACAGACCTCCAGCTCAATCACTGCAAACTGGCCTAGAAATTTATGAACAAATTGCAGATGTAAGTAACTCGCAAGATAGCGTAATTGGTGGCGACTTTAATTTACCTGCGAACAAGTTGGGCGATACTCTCACATCAAACTCTGGACATGACTTGTATGCGAACTTGCAAGAGAGTTCACTCTATCAATTTGTTCGATCGCCAGCACGTGGAAATAACATTGTTGACCTTGTACTCGCAACAAAAGAAGAATTAATAGAGAATTTGAATGTTGGTGATGAATTTAGTAACAGCGACCATCGTACAATGACTTTCAGTATAAAGTTTACTAGTAATGAACCAAATAGCAGCATCGAGATAGTCCCTAATTTCAAGAAAGCAAATTTCCGTAAACTTAGAGCTATGTTTGAAGAAACTGACTGGAGCTTTCTAAATAACAATAACGACATAAATACATCTTGGGAATTATTTACAACCACTTAACTAAAAGCAGTGCAAGATTGCATACCATCGAAAATACGGCATAAAGGCCATAATGAAACCCAAATGGTCGGATAACAATAATATCTCACCAATAGTATCCCACCAATAGTACACCATCAATAGTACCCCATCAATAGTACCCCAACAATAGTATCCTACCAATAGTATCCCACCAATAGTATCTCACCAATAGTATCCCACCAATAATATCCCACCAATAGCATCCCACCAACAGTATACCACCAATAATATCCCACCAATAATATCCCACCAATAGTATCCCACCAATAGTATCCACCAATAATATCCCACCAATAGTATCCTACCAATAGTATCCCACCAATAGTACCCCACCAATATTATACCACCAATAATATACCGCCAATAATATCCCACCAATAATATCCCACCAATAGTATCCCACCAATAGTATCCACCAATAATATCCCACCAATAGTCTCCCACCATTAATATCCCACCAATAGTATCCCACCATTAATTATCCCACCAATAATATCCCACCAATAGTATCCACCAAAAATATCCCCCCAATAGTATCCTACCAATAGTATCCCACCAATAGTATCCCACCAATAATATACCACCAATACAGTAATATCCCACCAATAATATCCCACCAATAATATCCCACCAATAATATCCCACCAATAAAATCCCACCAATAATATCCCACCAATATTATACCACCAATAATATACCGCCAATAATATCCCACCAATAATATCCCACCAATAATATCCCACCAATAGTATTCACCAATAATATCCCACCAATAGTATCCTACCAATAGTATCCCACCAATAGTATCCACCAATAATATCCCACCAATAGTATCCCACCATTAATATCCCACCAATAGTATCCCACCATTAATTATCCCACCAATAATATCCCACCAATAGTATCCACCAAAAATATCCCACCAATAGTATCCTACCAATAGTATCCCACCAATAGTATCCCACCAATAGTATCCCACCAATAATATACCACCAATTATATCCCATCAATAATATCCCACCAATAGTATACCACCAATAATATCCCACCAATAATATACCACCAATAATATCCCACCAATAATATCCCACCAATAGTATACTACCACTAGTATCCCACCAATAGTACACCATCAATAGTACCCAACTGATAGTATCCCACCAATAGTATCCCACCAATAGTACCCTACCAATAGTATCCCACCAATAATATCCCACCAATAATATCCCATCAATAGTACCCCAACAATAGTATCCCATCAATAGTATCCCACCAATAGTATCCCACCAATAGTGTCCCACCAATAGTGTCCCACCAATAATATCCCACCAATAGTACACCATCAATAGTACCCAACTGATAGTATCCCACCAATAGTACCCTACCAATAGTATCCCACCAATAGTATCCCACCAATAGTATCCCACCAATAATATCACATCAATAGTATCCCACCAATAATATCCCATCAATAGTACCCCAACAATAGTATCCCATCAATAGTATCCCACCAATAGTATCCCACCAATAGTATCCCACCAATAATATCCCACCAATAGTGTCCCACCAATAATATCCCACCAATAGTATCCCACCAATAATGTCCCACCAAATAGTATCCTACCAATAGTATCCACCAATAATATCCCACCAATAGTATCCCACCAATAATATCCCACCAATAGTATACCACCAAAAATATCCCACCAATAGTATCCCAGCAATAATATCCCACCAATAGTATCCCACCAATAATATCCCACCAATAGTATCCCACCAATAATATCCCACCATTAATATCCCACCAATAGTATCCCACCATTAATTATCCCACCAATAATATCCCACCAATAGTATCCCACCAATAGTATACCAATAGTATCCCAACAATAGTATCCCATCAATAGTATCCCACCAATAGTATCCCACCAATAGTATCCCACCAATAATATCCCACCAATAGTGTCCCACCAATAATATCCCACCAATAGTATCCCACCAATAATGTCCCCAATAGTATCCCACCAATAGTATCCCACCAATAGTATCCCACCAATAGTATCCCACCAATAGTATCCCACCAATAGTATCCTACCAATAGTATCCCACCAATAGTATCCATCAATAGTATCCCACCAATAGTATCCCACCAATAGTATCCCACCAATAGTACCCACCAATAGTATCCCACCAACTAATATCCCACCAATAGTATCCCACCAATAATATCCCATCAATAGTACCCAACAATAGTATCCCATCATAGTATCCCACCAATAGTATCCCACCAATAGTATCCCAATAATATCCCACCAATAGTGTCCCACCAATAATATCCCACCAATAGTATCCCACCAATAATGTCCCACCAAATAGTATCCTACCAATAGTATCCACCAATAATATCCCACCAATAGTATCCCACCAATAATATCCCACCAATAGTATACCACCAAAAATATCCCACCAATAGTATCCCAGCAATAATATCCCACCAATAGTATCCCACCAATAATATCCCACCAATAGTATCCCACCAATAATATCCCACCAATAGTATCCCACCAATAGTATCCCACCAATAGTATCCACCAATAATATTCCACCAATAATATCCCACCAATAATATCCCACCAATAGTATACCACCAATAGTATCCCACGAATAGTACACCATCAATAGTACCCCATCAATAGTACCCAAACAATAGTGTCCTACCAATAGTATCCCACCAATAGCATCTCACCAATAGTATCCCACCAACAGTATACCACCAATAGTATTCCACCAATAGTATTCCACCAATAGTATTCCACCAATAGTATTCACCAATAATATCCCACCAATAGTATCCTACCAATAGTATCCCACCAATAGTATCACACCAATAATATCCCACCAATAGTATCCCACCAATAATATCCCACCAATTGTATCCCACCAAAAATATCCCACCAATAGTATCCTACCAATAGTATCCCACCAATAGTATCCCATCAATAATATACCACCAATAATATCCCATCAATAATATCCCACCAATAATATCCCACCAATAATATACCACCAATAATATCCCACCAATAGTATACCACCACTAGTATCCCACCAATAGTACACCATCAATAGTACCCAACTGATAGTATCCCACAATAGTATCCCACCAATAGTACCCTACCAATAGTATCCCACCAATAGTACCCTACCAATAGTATCCCACCAATAGTATCCTACCAATAGTATCCCACCAATAATATCCCATCAATAGTACCCCAACAATAGTATCCCACCAATAGTATCCCACCAATAGTATCCCATCAATAGTATTCCACCAATAGTATCCCACATGCACCCCCACACACTATGCACACCAATGGGCGGTTGGGCTTAAGCTAACAGGTTTATTACAAACTAGATACTCGAGGGAGTTGCCCAGCAAATTACAGCATATGAAGGCGAAATATTTGCGGTCGCCCCCTATCTAGAATCACTCAATCTTGCAATAGAGAGATTCATAGTCTTGTGATTACATACATTCAAACAGTTTAAACTGCCCACCTATCAAATTAGTATACACAGTAAAGCTTCGCCCTTTCAAACTAATTGGAAGGAGAACCTGTCCGAAAGAGTGATTTTCTGGTTGTCTTAAACTCTGGATTCCGACCTCAGACTTCTGGAAAAGTCTGAAAGTCTGAAATATATAATCCGGACAAGATCTTACATCTGTACTATATCAATATTATTCCCACTTCAAGACTTTTCCGAAAGTTTGAGTAATATAGTCTGGACTATATTACTCAGATTTCCAGAAACATGTGAAAGTCTGTGTAGTATAGTCCGGATCTGATGGTAACCAGACTATATTACTCAGACTGTTTTACTTTTCCGGAAGTCGGAGGTTGGAGTCGGAAATTAATTGCTAATCCGGTTCTGCCGGGTTTCTGGGTTGGCAGGGTCTGAAAGGGCGAGGTTTTACTCCAATAATAAAATATTATTAATAAACGGATATTTATCTCAGAACAAGTTCCTATGAAAACACAACTAAAAATGGAGCATATGAAATCAAACCAACTTTTCAGTGGGAGACAGTTCGGATTCTTGCCGGGGAGGTCGACGGTACTACAGCTAATTAACTCCCCCAGACATATTATGTTCCAGTAAGTCCGAGGAGGCGGGAGCCCCAGGATCATTGCCACTGCCTCGCACTACACTCACAACACCACTGCGGCCGTTAGAATTATCGCAGGAGGCTGAGGTTGCCACCAACGGTTTTATCGTATGGTAACTTATCGGACTTACTGAGCTCATATGACGCAAAATTGCGTCATAAACTTATTGGAGAGGTATAGAGATAAGTCCATATGACGCGATCGCGTCATATGAGTTTTTAGGAGGACTTATTCATATGACGCGATCGCATCATATATGTCGCAAGGAGTTAAGGTGGTAGATGATTGGATGCAAATTCTGGAGGATGGTTATGTTATAGACGTGGTATATTGCGATTTTATGAAGGCCTTCGATAAGGTCCCACATAAAAGGTTAATAGAGCAAGTTAGAAGCTATAATATAGGGGAGAAATGTGTGAAATGGATAGAAGCCTTCCTGAAAGATCGGAGACAGAGGGTACTGGTGAATGGAATAGGCTCAGGGTGGAGGGAAATTACAAGTGGAGTACCTCAGGGATCTGTGTTGGGACCAATACTGTTTGATATATTTATCAACGACTTACCTGAAGTTATAACTAATGGAAGTGAGATATACCTGTATGCGGATGACACTAAGCTGTATAGAAGAGTGAGGAGTAAGGAAGATGTGGGTTTGCTTCGAGGAGATGTGGAGGGCATGAAGGGATGGTCTGAACATTGGTTAATGCCTTTTCATCCAAAAAAATGCAAGTACATGCGGATTGGGACAAGCAAGATAGACAAGGTAGGATACAATATGTATGAAGCGATGGAGGAAGTTAATGCAGAAAAGGATATAAGAGTAGTGATAGACAATAAGTTAAATTTCTCAGAACATTTAGCGAAAATGATAAACAAAGCCAATAGAATTGTAAGGCTGATAAGGAGGACATTTGTGTCACTTGACGAAGAAATATTCAGGAATCTCTATACAGCGCTGGTTAGGCCGCACCTGGAATATGCGAACCAGGTGTGGGCTCCATATATGGTAAAGGATATAGAAGCAGTGGAGAAAGTGCAGAGGAGAGCTAGCAAGCTAGTACCAACGTTGAAGAATGCGGGCTATGAGCAGAGGTTGAGGACACTGGGGCTTCTGACACTGCCATATAGGAGAAAGAGAGGGGATAATATGAAAGAGACTTTTAAGATATTGTCAGGAAAGTATGATGAGGATGTGTGTGAAGGTATCTTCTTGATGCGGGAGGGAACAAGAACGAGAGGACACTCTAAGAAAATTTACAAAGAAAGAAATAGGCTTGAAAAGGCAAAGAACTCATTTTGTGATAGAATGGTAAATTATTGGAATGCACTGCCCCAGTATGTAGTCGATTCCGAATCAATAAGGAAGTTTGAAAGTAATCTTGATAAAGCATGGGGAAGACAAGATTTGAAGTTTGATTATAAAGGCAAAATACAGAATAGTAAAAAATTTGCGTCTGCTACCGCCGCCGCCAACACCGTAAACGACCGCAGCAGTGTAAGTACTGGCACTGAGCTGGATACACAGGCCTAGTTTGCCTTTTTCCATAGGATCTACTGTAAGAAACTGTAAGAAAAACATGATCGTAGTTACGTAATATACTAGGATCCGTACCTATACAATTACAGTATTATTATAGAAGTGTATTAAACTAAACGGAATAGTTATTGTTCCATACAATGATTATTGTTATCTTGGTAAGGTAAAGAGATAATTAAATGGTATGCAGGAGCAATACAGGGAAGGCAAGGGTAGGCAACGAGAGGAATGGTAGGCAAGAGAGGTACTGGGAGGAATGTGAATGCAAGGGTAGGCAGTGAGAGGAACGGTAGGCAGGAGGGATAGTGGGAGTCAGGGTAAGGCAGTGTACAAAGGAGTACACAGGAAATCAAGCAACAACAAATCTAGTGACCCCTCTGGGCTGCTTGTCCTCCAAAACACTGAGGATCAAGTGTCCAAACAGTGGTTTAGAGTGAATAAGGTAACAATGGAAAGGGAACTACTGCCCTGGAACTAATGTCCGTGGCAGGATTAGGAAGTTAGTAGGGGACAGATGGGTTAGTAACATAACACAGTTATAAGTGATTTTTCGTATATCTGGGAAAAAGAGAGTAACGTCTTAGTAATGTATATACACAATAATCCTTAATGAATTTGAAGGGGGAACAAAATAAAATTACTCATTTACAAACGCAGTCAATCGCGGGTTTGATGCAAAATATTTATCTATGCGAAGTTCTACAACTTGACAACTCGACTGAAGAAGAAATTCTTTTACTCATGTGAGTTAAAAGATTTACCAATAAATTTGCAACCGTTTCCACGCGTGTAATTAGATTGGTCGATAGTGAAGTAATTAATACAGTTCATATTGTTGATGCCTTTGAAGATTTTGAACACTTGAATTAAGTCGCCTCTTAACCCTTAAAGATCGGGGCCGGACTTAAGTCCGGCTCCAATTTGCAGCAAGTTAAGGCTTTTAAAGGGTTAAAATCGAGTGCAAATGGCCGGGAGCGCAGCGGACCAGACAGCTAACTCCCAGGGCTTACCGCCGCCCATTAACTCATGTTCCCTGTGTTCTTGAGAGGCCGGCAGTGTAGCCAGTAGTGAGCATAGCTGGGAAAAATATGCCGCTATACGCTAAACTCCCATGTTACTGGTATCACTGTATGAGAACCACGAGTGCATGCATAGCTCGTTCTGGTCTCATTTTGAAGCTTTTAGCGCCTAGTTTTTTGCTAAATATTTTATTTTTCATGCAGATACTTGATTTATCATTCAGGAGGGCCTGAATATGCCCAAATAAGCCCAAAACCCCCCGCTAGACAAGGGTTTATCTGCGCTGGGTAAAAGGAAATAGATTTAATTCTCTAAGACGCACCTCGTATGGCTTGTTCTTTAGGCTAGGTATCACTTTGGTAACTCTACATTGAACTCATTCTAGCTTGTCTATATCTTTTTGGTAATAAGGCCACCAGGATTGAACGCAGTATTCCAGAAGAGGGCGGACTAAGGAATTGTAAAGAGTTAGGATAACTTCTTTGGATTTATGCTCAAATGACCTTCCTATCAAGCCAATTGTTTTATTTGCCATCTTAACAACTTCTGAACATTGTTGACTCGGTTTTAGGTTACTCGATATTGTTACTCCCAGATCTGTTTCTCTGTCTTCAATCTTAAGCTGAGTGCCATTCATCGAATAGTTTGCTTTCTCATTTCGGTATCTGATATGTAGCCTAGTGCTTGACATGCATTGAAACTCATTTGCCAAACTTGGGCCCAACATGACAACTTATCTAGATTGTGTTGCATATCGTCAACTTGTTCTTTTGAGAGTACGCTATTTGCAATTTTGGTATCGTCAGCAAACTTTGAGATTGTACAGGTGAGATGCTCATCTATGCCATTGATGTAAATTAGAAAGAGAATTGGTCCTAGTACCGATCCCCGGGGTACCCTGCTACCTACATTGGTCCATTTAGATACCTTACCGTTTATGACTACTCTTTGCTGTCTGTCGCTGAGCCAATTTTCTATCCATTTCAAAACACCGTCTTGTATTCCATGCGCTTTTAGTTTTATCAGTAAACGTTTCTGGGGAACTTTGTCTAAGGCCTTTTGAAAATCAAGGTATATAATATCTACAGCTTTACTCTCTTCATAGAAGTTGAGAAAATCGTGGAAGAAGTCTAAGAGCTTTGTTAAGCAGGAACGTTTGTTACGAAAGCCGTGTTGAGTATCTATAAGTATGTAATTTTCCTCTAAGTGATTTACGAGTCTATCTCTTATGAGTTTCTAGTATTTTACAGACAACTGAGGTTAAGCTAATTGGACGATAGTTACTGGGTAGGGATTTGCTGCCTTTTTTTTAATATCGATGTTGTTGTTGTTGTTGTTGTTGTTGTTCCCCAAGCTGCCTGGCCTAACAGCCCCAAGGCCCCGAGCAATTCCAAGGCCACAACCGAGTGCCCCCACAGAACCCTCCCCGCCGACCACAATAAAGCCTGGATGACCGAAGCCACTCCATGGCGGGGAGCTGAGGAGGGTGCGGAAACGCCCGGATACCAAAGCCCCACCCAGGGCCCTGTGCCCCTCAGCAATTATGAAGAGAAAGTTGAGGGGCAAGGGAAAAATGTGACGCTTTGGCTT
Source organism: Paralithodes platypus (assembly GCA_032716605.1). Classification (NCBI taxonomy): domain Eukaryota; kingdom Metazoa; phylum Arthropoda; class Malacostraca; order Decapoda; family Lithodidae; genus Paralithodes; species Paralithodes platypus. Next base: position 44,490,160 of record CM064567.1, on the reverse strand, counting down.
CCAATCTTGGTAAATTGGGAGGTCAATACACGGAAGAGACGCCGTAACTTGAGATCTAGAAAATATATAAGTTACAGGAACAGTCAGAGTAAGCTATGGGTATGGCAGAGATTGCTCAGCTCTCACTCTGATAGACCAGCCCATCACCACATGACTAGAACCCAATCCTCTCAGCATCAGCTAAGAAAGGCCCTAGAAAGCCGACTTTGGCGGGGGGATAGCTCCCCTATTTCAACCCCTTTCGGGGTTGGGCACCCGCCTTAAAAATAATATCGGTGTTATGTTGGCTAGCTTCCACTGATCAGGCATAGTTCCAGACTGCAAAGATTTATTGAATAGCAATGTCAGTGGTTTGGAGAGCTCATCTTTAGCTTCCTTTGGAACTCTAGTTGAGATTGTATCAGCTCCAGGTATTTTATTTACCTTGAGTTTATCTAAATATTTCACTACTTCTCTCTCTGTAATGGTGATATTGCTTAGAACATCAGAATTATCAATATGAATCGGTGATGCTGTAGGGATATTACTGAAGTCTTCTGTTGTCAAAACTGATGCAAATAAGGTATTGAGAGCATTACTCATTTGTACTTCGTCTTTGGTGTATTCTCCATTTTCATTGACTAATGGTCCAACAGTTGAAGTAACTACTTTTTTCTTTCTGATATAACTATAGAGTTCTTTCGGGTTTGCTTTACTTTGATTCGCAACATGTAACTCTAGGGTCTTTTTACTTTGCTTAATTAACTTTTTGGTTTTGCGTCGCAGTTCCACAAATGTCACCCTTTTTTTTTTTTTTTGTGAGTGTTTTAATCTATTATTAGCAATTTTTTGGGAAAGCAAACACCCTGAAATCTCTTTATTCCACCATTTGGGCTTATCATTATGGCCTGTACACCATATTTTTGATGGTATGCAGTCCTGCACTGTTTTTAGGTAAGTGGTTGCAAATATTTCCCAAGATGTATTTATGCTGTTATTATTATTTAGATAGCTCGTCAGTTTCATTAAACATAGCTCTAAGTTTACGGAAGTTTGCTTTATTAAAATTGGGACTTTCTCGATGCTGCTATTTGGATCATTAATAGGAAACTTTAAACTGAAAGTTATTGTACGATGGTCGCTGTTACTGAATTCATCACCAACATTCAAATTCTCTATTAATTCTTCTTTTGTTGCAAGTACAAGGTCAAGAATGTTATTATCACGGGTTGGCGATCGAACAAATTGGTAGAGCGAACTCTTGCAAGTTCTCATACAAGTCATGTCCAGAGTGTGAAGTAAGAGTATCGCCCCACTTGGTCACAGGTAAATTAAAGTCACCAAAAATTACAGTATCTTGTGAGTTACTTACTTCTCCAATTTGTTCGTAAATTTCTCAGTCAGTTTGCATTGATTAAGCTGGAGGTCTGTATATTAATGCAAGTATTATTTGTGTACCTTTATTATTCTATACTAGCACAAATGATGTGTCAACGTTCACAATATGAGTTTTTGACAAAGGGGTTGGGTTAAGACTTTCTTAGATAAAAAGTAAAAAGCCACCTCCATTTGAATTATTCGGCTTTTCTCAAACATTACATAACCGGGAAGTGAATACTCTGCTAGAAATTATCTGTCTTCTGTTTCGAGCCAAGTATGTCATAATTTTCTGTGAACACTAGTTCCTCTAAATCTGAACATTTATTGCGTATGCTACGAGCGTTAGCACTGAAAATCTTTAAAGTTGTGGTTTTAGAACTCACGGAACGCTCTTTAATACATATTTTGGTTCTGGTCGGATTTACATTTACGTTCATGGCTGTCCCCGGTCTTCGCTGTCCTCAGTCCTAGGTTGACTCTGTTTCTTTTCCAAAAATCCTTTGCTGCGTCGTTTAGCAAGCGGCCAAACCTTGCTGCTCCCACCTGGTTCAGATGTACTCCGTCCTTCGAAAACAGATGATCTTCGTGGTAGAAGGCATCCCCGGTATTGAATAATCTAATGGCCTCCTCCTTGCACAGGTTAGCAAGCCGACGAATATTGCTGGTGGCTATATTGAAGAACCGGCTCTCTACTCCGATCTTTGGGACAATTCCCGATATTAAGATCCTGCAAGACTTTTCCTCATAAGACTTAATCAGCTTCCGGTACTTGAGCATAAGGTCTTCTGATTGGGTCTGCTGCATGTCATTGGATCAAACGTGGATGACGTACGCTGTGGTTGGCAGGGCTAGTCTGGACACTTTGTTGGTTGCAGCAACAATTAACATTGTCCACACCACCACCCGGCATACAAAAGCGCATCCTGGTCCCAGGTGCCCTGGTGCAGAACTCTGTGAGTTGGCCACGAACTATTGAGACTCCAATCAGCCGAATTTCTTTGGCGAAGGAAAGAGTAAGCAGGGTAAAGCAAGGTGGGGCAGTGAGAGGAAGGGAAGGAAGGAGGTGTAAGAGGGAGCAGGTGGAGAAAAGAGGAGGCACCGAGAGTAAAGGATAGGCAAGAGGGGTAGAAGGAAGCAGGGAAAGGAAAGGGGAGATAAAGGGGGGCAGGAGGGTTACAGGGAGGCAGGAGAAGGTAAGGGAAAGGAGGGGAAGAGAGGAGGAACTACCAGCAATCTGACACTACCACTACCACACTACATGTACAACCACACACACAACCCTACCTACTACACCTAACACCACCACACATACACCTACGCCGCCACACTACATGTACAACCACACACACAACCCTACCTACTACATTACCACACTACCACACCGAACACCACCACACCCACACATACGCCGCCACACTACATGTACATTGTACAACCACACACACAACCCTACCTACTACACCTAACACAACCACACTCACACCTACGCCGCCACACTACAACTACAACCACACATACAACCATACCTACTACATTACTACACTACCACACCTAACACCACCACACCCACACTACTACACATAACACCACCAAAACCACACCTACGCCGTCACACTACAACTACAACCACACATACAACCATACCTACTACATTACTACACTACCACACCTAACACCACCACACCCACACTACTACACCTACATCGCCACTAACACACCTAGCCATCAGATTATTTTTGTTAATTACTGACTGTAGTAATCAGGTTAACTCGGACCCTCGCTTCCCTCATAGAGATTATGGTGTAAGAAAGAATGGCCAATATTTTAGTTTGGACTTCATTTTGGTGTTGTTGTCTTATTATTTATTTTTGGTTATGGAAAATTTAAATCCATAGACCATATAAGGTACCCTGCACCAGTAATACCGAATGTTTATTTTAGGCATTCACATATTAGAGTGAGGGCTGGTCCTGTCCAAAGTGAGGTTTGGCATCCTCTACCAAGCCAGCCATTTATTTATGTATTTTTTTGTCCTGTACTACTAACTTATCCTACTTCGGGGGTGGGAAGCTAGGAATTCTCCTTCCCTTGTATAATTAACATACTAGACGAGACAGAGAAAGGGGAGAGTGGACGCGAAAGTGGTCCCGGACCCTAAGAATTGAAACTTAAATGTTGTCTTTGTTCGGGCTCTGTCTAAAGTTGACCAGCCCCAGCTATCGGGTATTATGCCTGAGTACATACATACATACATGCATACATACATATTAGAGTGAAACTATAAGGTAATAACAGCAGTGGTACCAATATGGTGTTAGTTGCCGGACCTCTGTTACTATAGGGTCTGGTACAGTCACGAGCATAAGTCGTGCGACATCCACGAGATATCTCTTTGCGTTAGTAGGTGGCGCGGTTATCGTTTTTATGAATGAGTGGGTGGAGGTAGGAGGTGGGAATAAGGGGTCGTAGAGTAGAATACTAGCTTGTTTCGCGCGTGCGTGCGTGTGTGTGTGTATGTGTATGTGTTTGTGTTTACATGGTAACAATTTCATTACACGACTTATTATCAAATTACAACTTTGTTTTCGTTACAATCAATTTCAGGAAGTAACTGCTCCCAGATATAGCATAATGCAACTATTATCTTCTGTCTCTATAACTGGCTGTTAGAATATGTCCCTCTCATCCCCCCCCCCCCCCCCACACACACACATACACACGCACACCTCGTCTTTTGCTCAATCCGCGACACCAACTTTCACAGCTCGGAAATCATTGTGTGTACGGGCACAATACTTGAAATAAAAATTATATTAATAATAATTATTGTTCTATGCCATATATTACAACATTGATATATATTGTAATGAATACTAAGTGAAACCTCGCCCCTTCCATTTATCTCTTCTTGTCATGGAAACTGCTTAAGGTTGGTTGAAAACCTATCTTTTGACCCAAATTGCCCATAATGTTGTGCACATTTATTAGTTATATATCGTAGATTAATTTCTGAAGTCCGATATCATAACCAGCCAACTACTATGGTGATGGGCTGGTCTATCAGAGTGAGAGCTGAGCGATCTCGTCCATACCCATAGCTTACTCTGACTGTTCCTTTTACTTATATGTTTTCTAGATCTCAAGTCACGGCGTCTCTTCCGTGGATTGACCTCCCAATCTACCAAGATTGGAAGCCAAAGTGTCACATTTTTCCTCTGCCCCTCAACTGTCTCTTCATAATTGCTGAGGGGCACAGGGCCCTGGGTGGGGCTTTGGTTTCCTGGGCGTTTCCGCACCCTCCTCAGCTCCCCGCCATGGAGTGACTTCAGTCACCCAGGCTTTATTGTGGTCGGCAGGGAGGGTTCTGTGGGGGCGCTCGGTTATGGCCTTGGCCTTGCTTGGGGCCTTGGGGCTTTTTGGCCAGGCAGCTTGGGGAACAACAACAACAACAACAACCAGCCAACTACTTATGAAATAATTAGTTATGATTAGTAATTGGCGTTGCCATGTTTTTATACGGTTCTTATGTATAGTCTAGTGATTGGGGGACACTATTTAATTTGAATAGCATTGATAGCAAAATAGGCAAGGTGCATAGCCTATAATATATGTTTAAATATTTATTTGTATTAATGGTTATTTCAACACATTTAGTTCCAACTTTTTATATTGTAGAATTGGTATTTACTTTGTGCATGGTTGGGATGTCAGCGATTATAGTTATATGAAATGACTATGACCAATCTTTATAGATGAGAAGATAGCCATAATAGATCAAAGTTACGTGTACTCTCAGAAACATATTACCTACCATTCAAGAATGGATGTGGTGAGGTGGCACCAAGACACTTTGACAAATTTGATAACAGAATAATGACAATGATCAACAATCGAGCAATTACAAATTATTACCCCCATTACGTCTTCGAAGCGATGTTGCATCACTAGCATTATTCAATAAATATGTTAAGGTAAATGTTCATTCAAACTTGTTTATATTGTTCCACCTCTCCCTGTAGAACAAAGGCGGTTGACAATACCCATGACCTAACAAATTGCTCGTCCACAATGCAGAACTTATATTATTTAGCACAGTTAATTTACTCCGCGAACCTCATCTATCTGTAATTTCCCTTCCCCCAAGTATCTTTCTATCAATCCTCAATCCGCAACAGTTAAAAAGCTGGTGTCAAAAATGTTAATACGAATGAAAGAGTTTTTTCCGTTCTCCCATTTTATGTTTAAAAACAAAACTAAAACCATACATATTACCTATTATACAAATTGTCAAATTTAACACCTTACGAGCGGCCTAGGCGGTAATTTCTATTACCTGCCAAGCGGGTGGTTTTACCCTAAACGAGCTTATTTCCGTGCTCTTTTTCATGCATAAACAAGAGCCAGAGCGTAATACAATTATGTATCCCTGAAAGGGCGTTACTTGAGTTTTCCAATGACACCTGAACCATCCTTCTACGATCACTGGTTGTCTTGCAAGGATCGTGCAACCGAAGGGCAAAATAGCTAAAATACGGTAATTTCATTTCATAATTACGTGGGTAGCGAGGCAGTGAGTGTGGGAGTGTGTGGAGTAGATGTCAGTAGTCGTGCGGGAGCCGTGCCGAGCAGTCATGAGAGGACCTATGCTCCTCCCACCGCTCGGCTCTCTCTCAGAGCACATTACGTGCTCAATATTGCATGCTGCTATAGCCGGGCCCCGCTCTTTAGGTTGGGGTTCTCTTGTCCGACTATAGCCGGGCACCGCCAAAGAGGGGTTAAACCTGATATTCAATTATATTTGATTGATATGCATATACCAACAGTGTATAGACCCTGGATAGGCGTCAGGTCTCTTTAAGAGGTTTTACTGGGCGAAGGTGCCGGGACTCTTCACCCAAAAACGCTGACCGTCCTCAATAGAGGTTTTTCTGGTTCACTGCGAACGTCCTCAATTGATCCAGAGCATAAAAAAAAACTTAGAAAACACCCCATTGGTACTCAAAACAAAGCAGTTTGTGATTAGGTGAGATAATTCCCCTCCATCACTTGCTACCACTCCTACATATGTGTCCCCCCCCCTTTGCCTCCTTCTCCCTCTTTTCCCCTTTCATCAATTATCAGCTATTTTTCCTCTTATTCCCCCTTTTATCGGGTAATTTTCAACGCAAATTTCCCCCTCCTGGTCTCTTTAACACGGGTGAGGAAGCTAGAGATCCTTGCAACACAAGATACTTCTACTCAGATTCGCTAGTGTCGCTTGAGAGCTTGGAGAGGGAAGATATACGTCCCCCCAAGCTCTCGATTTATGATATGATCATACCCTTTTGGAGGCAATTCTAGCACTTGGATTTCCTCGTTTTCCTGCAACAAGTTTCTAACTACCCGACTGGTGTGCATTGGGCTTTAATCGTGAATTAGCTTTATAATATTTGGGGCGGGGACGGCCTCACTGTGGGCAGCAATACTTCCTCCAATATTTCCAAATATTTTTTGTCGGTGAAGCGTCCATCTAATTTCACCAATTCTCCTCGTCCATACACAGACATCCATCCCCGGAATGAGGTGGTAGCGCGTCCACTTACTGCTCTCTGTTGCATGTGTTCCTCACTATATCTGGCATTCACAGGTCTCTGGCAATGCCTCTTTCTTGAGGCTACTGAAGTAAAACACTTTTCATCAGTAAATATAACATCTGACCAATAATTTGGATTCACCACCAAGTGTTGAAGGCCAAACCCAAGCCGAGGATCTTTGTGTGCTTTTGTCAATTTTTCTTTAACAGCTGGAATGTAGCAACTAATACCATTCTTCCATAGATGTCACCTTGTCGTTGATGGGTGGCAGGGGAGTTGCAGATCAGCTGTTAACTGCACCGCTGTTGTCAACAATTGAGCATGCGCACCCTGCACCAGTTGATGGTCATGATCTTGGGTTATTACTGGTGGTCTGCCTCTTCGAGGCCTGGTTGCAAGGGAACCCTCATTCTGCCACCATGATATCCACCTGTTGATAGTATAGCGGCGGTGCAGTCCAAGATCTCCCGCTATAACTTTCATAGGCTTGCCAGCCTTCCACATGCCAATGATTCTTCCATGATGAGCAATGACCTCTGGTGCATTGGCGCGTCCTGTAGCCATCGCTGTTGGGAAACAAAAGCTGTAATATGAAAAGATTCCTGCAATCGTAGATAGCAGACTTCGCCCCCGCCGTGCTGTCGGAGACTGCCACAAAATGTTTGGGGATCTGTAAGACAATCACTACTACTATCACCATCATCACTACTACTGTCTCCATCATCACTACTACTATCGTCATCAGCACTACTACTATATACTTCTATTGTATCTATGCAAGCAATTATGATATAAAAGTAACAAACGAACTATCACCATCATCACTACTACTGTCCCCATTATCTCACTATCACCCTCATCACTATTACTATCATCATCACTATCATCATCACTGTATACTGTCACCATAATCATTACTACTATCACAATCACTGCTACTATATTCACCATCATCTCGCTACTATCACCACCATAATTTTGTATCACTATATTTTAACAACTAAGTAATAATACAAACATCAAAGCTATTAAAGTGATGTATATATTAAATATCCCTAAAAACCGACTCAATGTCCCTAATTTTGAGATTGGCTTTTACATATTCGAGTTCTCAAAGAATTGTAGTGTTCTTGTATATTTTACTAATCTTCACAATTATATAGAATACAGAATAATCATAAAAAATAATCAAAAGACGATATTAGCAAGATTATGGCATGGGATCCCCACTACACAGACACACCATCACTGCTGTAATGTTTGATGTAGTTTTATATAAATTTCAGGTTAGATATAATCAGAATTTAAGCACTATACTGTACTTGTATTATGTGCAGTTTTATATAAATTCTAGATTGGTTATAACCTAATTTTATATATTGAAACTTATGTTTATAATCCAATACCTTGATTTATCAAAACATATTTAATCACATGCTGTGATGTGTGAGCCCCTACGGCGCACACCCACCCATACAGACAGACACGGTGATTACAATACTACGCCACCCCTATGGGGGGGGGGGGGGGGGCTACGTCATTACTACCACAATCATCACCACTATCACTACCACAATCACCATCAAGTTAGCTACTGTGATAGGGGCACACACACAGAAATGCACAGGATAGGCACATGCACACAATGATTACAGTACTGCGCCAACCCTACGGAGGCGACGTAATTTCACATAAACCTCCGCCATCACTGCTAATTGGTGCGGCCAGAGAGCGCATTAGAGCAAAAATGCGATAAATAATACTGAAGAACCAATGGGAATTATTCTAATTGGCCCACCTTTTTTGCCTATTTATGCCACTTGTTGCAAACTTTTTTTTCCAATTAACACTGCTGTTTGGCAGTTTGGAATCGTCTGCTGTTGCTGACAGCATTGATTATCTGACTATTTAGGTCTGTAAACGAACAGGCAATCAGTACTGTAGGTTTGTGCCATGGTCGCATTAATTAATATTTGTTTTAAGTTATAATAAATTAATTAGGTTCTTTGTTAACAGTTAAATCGCCTGATCTGAGAGAGAGAGAGAGAGAGAGAGAGAGAGAGAGAGAGAGAGAGAGAGAGAGAGAGAGAGAGAGAGAGAGAGAGAGTGTGACGTTATCCACTCCGTTAGAACCGCATGGCTTGTCCTACAGTGACTCGCTAGGATCGCCAGGGCAGTGGATGGGGCTACAGTTTGTGTATTAGAGTGTGCTTTATTTCATATGAAAGCTTGTGTCATGGGCAGTCCAGCACGGCTCTTTGTTTTCGCCCATGTCAAGGCTTTATATATTTAATTGTAAAGTATATGTTTTATCCTTAACTAGTAATGATAAGATCAGAGAGAGAGAGAGTAGAACAGAGTGAGAGGGGGCGCGTAGTGTTTTTGCCCCACTCGATGACGTCACAGCTGGCTGGCCTCGTGGGGATTGGTTGAGGGAGTTCTTTTCCATGCTTGGTGACGTAATGTTTTGCTAGCTACTTTGGTAGTGGCTAGAGGACTTGTAACCGCTTTTTTCCCACGCGGCTCGAGCTGGTGCGAGTATATATACAGTTCCTCGCCACTCTCTCCCTCAGATCTGGTTTCTAGAACGCACCCATCTTTTTCCCTTGCTACCTGTCACCTGCTCTGTACCTGAGAATCTTTTCCTCTGCCTATCTCTCTCATTTTCCATATCTTTCACCACCTTTTATTAACATTATATCCCCTCTGGTTAACTCTGCAAAATCAGCTTAATGCTGGCCAGTTGTATTGTGCGTTAAGGTCTGATATAACCCATGTATGTTAGTTGTTAAGATAAGTGGATCACGAAGCATTGGTTGGCATTTATATTGTTTAAGTACTGCATCCTTTAATTATTAGTGTTCTGCTGGATTAGATAATGCTAGACTAGGAGTCTGATATTATAAGGTATTGTTTCCTATGAGTGCTGGCTTTAGTTAAAAGCTGCACGACATACCTGAGAACTGGAGTTGATTGAGTAAATTCTAGTCTGTGTGCCATTGAGAGTAGAGCATGCACGAATGAGGGCTTTTTGCCTATACCATTCTGCACTGTTCTAAGCTCGTTGTTTGTCTTTGAGGTACGCCAGGAGAACGCTTAATACTTCGGTATTAAGGTTTCTCAAGAGAGCTACCCTTCCCTATAACGTAATATTTGACGCACAGACTTGAGATTTGCACTAGGCTATGCGGCATGCCATGCGCACCAGTATCTCGTATCATTGACTCTAGCTAGACTTTATCAATCATAGTAGACATTAAGTATATTAAACCAATTACTCTTTTTATGCATACCCATTTATGATTACACAAGCATTTCGCAGCCTAGTTTGATGTATTGAGACACAAACGACTTAGGCTCTTTTTGTTGATAGGAATACTGCATTGTCGTGGCGATTATTATTATTGTTGTTGTGTTTAGGATATTCTTGGCTCCGACGGCATTATATATTCTGCCTTTTTGTGTGCATAGCCTGCACGAGCATTGTTCCGCTGCCTGCCTTTTTGGGTTCCATTTCCGATATGAGCATCTTTATAGCATCTAACATTTAAAGAAGATTCCTTGTTAGTGTTGAAGGACTTTAGTGCACTTTCTTTCATGCAGGAGTGCCTGACATTTATTGATTAAAGTAACGTAAGCTGTAACTTCTCTTACCACCTTACTTTGCATACCATAACCAAGCACCTTCGGTTATAGGTAGTAATAGGCTGTTTTCACATAACATTAAGCCTAGAGTACACGCACATTTATTGAGAGTTTGATAGCCTATTATTGCATATAGAACTCTGTAGAGTATTTGTGTTCTTTGTTCACTGGGAATATACATCAGAGGTTGGAGCTAGCGCTTTCCGTTGTAACATTTATGCCATTACTAGTCCAATGAATAAGAGCCCTGATATATTTGAACCCCAGTCGTAACAAGAGAGAGAGAGAGAGAGAGAGAGAGAGAGAGAGAGAGAGAGAGAGAGAGAGAGAGAGAGAGAGAACATATACTTCACCATCACTTCGCCCAAAGTCCTTTCTTATTGACTTTGTCCATGGTCAATTACTTCACAAATGGGGAAATACACCGTGTGCAATAAATATTTGAGTGGATTAACAGTCAAGCAGACTTGTAGGCGAAATGACAGTTAGGCGAGGCTAACCAATTGAAGTATTTTTCGTAATTGTCATTGTAAAATTCACCTACTAGGCAAGACAGAGAAAGGAGCGAGGGAACGCGAAAGTGGTCCTGGACCCTAAAAATTGGAACTTTAAATGATGTTTATGTTCGGTCTCTGTCTCGAGTCAGTCACCCCCAACTATGGGGTATGTTCCTGAGTAAATACATACATTCATCATTGTATGATTCTATAAGCATATAAATAACACGTATGGAAAAAGTAAACAATATAAACATTTAAAGAATGTCCTTACCAAGAGTTGTGTTCGTCCATGGTCAATATTCCACTAAAATGGGGGAAATATACAGTAATGAGTGGGAATATTACTGTAGAGTCTAGTGGATGATTATCGATCGCCTTGACGGGTGTCTGTAGTATGACAATCAATCACAGCACTCTGATAATCAGTGATGCGGATCAATCACAGCACTTGCTCGCTCGGCAATTATTTGTCGCCTGGGTTTTTAAAATGTTATATATAAATATTTGGTTTAACCCTCCTGGCCCGGGCAGGCTCTCCTAATGACGGAGCTCGTATCCGGGCGATCTGGTCGAATATCAACAAAAGTAAACTAAGGCTAATCTCACTTAATATATTACCTACATTAATCAAACATATATAGAAATGAGCGCCTTACCTTCCTGCGTAGAATGGCGTTGAGTAGAGCTCTCTAGCTCAACTGGTTCCGGAGTGATGGTGATGGAAGTGGAGGTAACTTTTGCCGCGTATTTACCTCGGTGCGTCCGAACACTCAACCGCGGCCCCGGCTACGACGCCCAGTTGCACTCGTCGCTCCACCCGCAATTATGCCGGGAAGCGATTTGATAGTGTTTTATTGGTTATTCTGTCATTTATTATAGTTATTATGTTATTTTCACTCAATAAAGTTATTTATATGACCTTATTTGTGTCTCTGTCACTTATTACATCCTTTTATTATTATTATTATGATTATTAGTATCACTTTCACTGGACTTTGATAATTGGTAGTGTCATTTCCCCTTTTATGTATTGTTAGGTAAGCTAATAATATATATAGTGTCACTGTCACTTATTCATATTGTTATGAAGGCACTTTTTATTACTTGTGTGTGTCTCTTTCACTTATACTTAGTTTTATTATTATTATACTGTCACTTTGACTGGCCTAGGCTTATTAAGTGTCATTTTCACTTATTTATTGTTAGAAATATATATTTTAGTGTCACTTTCACTTGTTCATATTATTGAAGGCACTTATTATTACTTATGTGTCCTTTTCACTTATACTTAGTTATATTATTATTCTTAGCCTACATTTGAGTGTCACTTTCACTGTTGTCACTTCCACTTCAAAAGTTTGTGAGAGTGTGGAAGTCGTTGAAGCAGGTGCCAGCACACAGTCCAACTTGACACTCGAGGCATTCCCAAGTGGTTTTTGTGGGTTTGCGGGGTCTGCGAGTTGTGTGGCTGCACACATGGCACCTCTTCTGACTCCTAACGTTACTACCTGGTGCTTTGAAAGGAAGGGCGTTGAGCTGGTGCTTCCTGAAGAATTCAGCACACCCCGTTCTGTCAAGCTGGCCTGGTCCTTGTATTGGCCTGCCTGGTGTACCCGCATGTTTAGCCAGGAGCTCAAGCAGCACCTGCTTGTGGAACTTCCGCAGGGACTTGTACTTCTTGGCTCCTGGAGTCCTCAGACGGTAGATGTTGTAGGCATTGAGGACCGACATATCTACCGTATGCAGGATAAACTTCTTGTACCACCTGCAAGATGTTCGCAGGCAGTCGATGAAGCCCATCTGCATGTCGGACTTGTCACCGAGGCGCATGTTGAGGTTATAATCCAGGACAGCAGCTGGTTTTTGGACGGGGTTCTTGGTTGTTCGGTCCACCTTCCCTGTGGCGACCATCTGGGCCTTGTGGCATGTGGTGAGGAGGTTGACCTTGCGCTGGTTATGCCAGTGGATGGAGAGGATGGGGCCACTCTTCTTGTGGAAGATGTCCGCCTTCTTCGTCTTGGTTGGGTAGCCTGGCATGCCCTTCCTTTTGCCCTTGACTGTGCCGACAGTTCCGGTCTTGCGGTCATGGAGGTACTTGGTCAGGAGAGGCGACGTGTAATAATTATCTGTGTAGAGGATGTGGTTATTATTGAAGTGCCTCTCCATCATCTTCTTCACTACAGCGCCACTAAAACCAATGAGAGGGTCAGTCACAACTTCTCCAGCCTTGCCGCTGTAGACTATAAAGTCCAGCACATACCCCGTCAAGCAGTCGCAGAGGACGAAGAGCTTGATGCCGAAGCGGTGTCTCTTGGACGGGATATACTGTCGGAAGTGCAGCCTACCACGGAACAGGACCAGAGACTCGTCGAGGCACATCTTCTGGAAAGGAATCAGGTATGTGGTGAACCGATGACGTATCATGTCATACAGCTTCCTGATCTTCCATAATGAGTCCGGAAGGTGGACTGCCATGTTGTTTGTCAGGTGGAGATAGGAGAGGATGTCGAAGTACCTGTCCCTGGACATGTATTTGCCAAATGATGGAGTCGTTATGATATCGCCAGTGATCCAGTAGTCAGCCAGAACGTGCTTCCTTATATGAGTCATCAGCATTGTGAGTGCCAAGAACACATATAGTTCTGCCACAGTGAGAGCTCTCCATGCCACCATCTTGGAACTTGTCTTCCTCCCAAGAAAGTTGGCACAGATAGCATGGTGGTGATTTGTCTCTTTGACGAGGTATTCCATGACTTCATTGTCAGAGAAGCCACAGAAAAGTTCACTGGGGGTAGCATCTGGGCCACAGGGATATGCTGGTGACACCCCAGAACCCATCTGTACCTCGTCAAAGGCAGGACAATCTGGCTCAAAATCAGCTCCATCTGTCTACACAAACAGGTCGGATGCTGATGCTCGAGGTCGTGCTGCAGCAGGCACACACCCTAGACGCCCTGGCACATGCCCTGGACGCCCTGGCACACGCCCTTGGCCACGCGGACGCCCAGGCAGACGCCCTGCATGCCCACGCCGAGGCCCAGGCCCAGGGGCAGCGGCGTCGGCAGGCTGACCACGTCCACGACCTCGCCCTCTCGCTCGTTTTGTCGGCACATCCTCTTCCTCTTCCTGTTCCTGTTCCTCTTCCTCTTCCTCCTCAGGCGACGTCAGGTCATCTGGGGCAATGTTGGGGTCATCAGCATCCTCTTCAGGAGACAATTCTGGTGAAGAAGTGACCGGGCGTCGGCGGTGTGGGGCGCGGGAGGCTGCGGGAGCTTCAAGAATGGGAGCCGAGGCCTCGGGAGTTGGGCTCCTTTTGCGGCGAGCCGAGGGCTTTTCAGCAGCAAATAATGCTCTGCGGTGTGTTGAGGCCTGTGGCACATCACCAATACCACTTGAAGAGGCCCTTTGGTCATCCTGAACGAGAGATGAAGGCGAAGGCTGTGGGTGACCCACGCGGCGTCCTGTGTCAAGGCGTCGGGACAATGGAATGCGGGTGGTTGCTAGGCTAGGGTCGGCGTCATTATCGCTATCTTCAGCTTCCCTATGCTTTTCTGCGGCTGCCCTGCGTGCTTTTTTAGCTGCACTTTTGATCAATGATTGTTTGTAGAAATATTTGCCCACTTTCAAGGGCGTACGGGCAGGCAAAGGGGAAGGTCCTGAGCTATGGCTAGGGCTAGGCCTAGGCTGACCTAGCAAAGATGGCGAGGGGATAGGCCTAGGTTCTAGCACACTGGGAAGCTCAATGGTACCTTCCTGAAACACTTCCACATCAGGATCATCACTACTGTCTCCCCCCTCAAATAAATCGACATTATCGTCGTCTCCGAAGCCCACGAAATCGTCTTCACTTTCACTTATAAATTGTACCTTGTCCACCAAGCTTTCGCCACTGCTCTCTTCATCACTATCAAAAAGTTGTCGCTGTATAGCGCTATCACTCAACAAACGCTTAACTTTCTTTTGTTGAGCTCTCTTCTCGGTTGCAACAGGCGTTGAAGTTGCGAGTGGGGTAGCACTGGGGCCCGCGGGAGGTTGCAACGAATCGGACACGTCGGAAAACATTTTTTCAGTATTACTCGCTATGGCGGCCACGTACGAACTGATAACACTAGTAGTTGAGGCTTGGTGGCGCTGCGGTCGCTCCTACCATGCCAAAATTGGCCGCGCAAATTTTGAAGCACGCTTTCAAGCACAAGGATTTTAAAATGACACCCGGGTTCTGGCCCTTTTTTTTGGTGTCATTTTAAAATGACACCCGGGCTGGAAGGGTTAATTCCGCCCCATTCATGATGCTCTATAGTCATTCTAGATGTGTTAATTATAGTCATGGTTTAGCAGCTTTATAGGTGCTCGCAATACCAATAAGACACGAAAGCGAAACACGTGATAGCAGAGGTTTATGTGTATACTTATTTAACCATTATATTTGCTTACATTAAATCCACTATAGTAGATCAATATGCCCTATTTTGTGAGACGTTGAAGAAGACCTGTGTAACTGATATTGAAGATTAGTTAGTTAAAATAGGACTTTATAGGCTATCGACCCATGAGGATCATATTAAGCCCACTTTAAAGTCAGGAAGAACATAAGACCGGATTCCCCGAGACCCCCCAAGTTTATATCCTCAGGTATACTGTGAATATATACCCGGAGGATGTCCTGCTTGAGAACCCCAGACGTCTTCCTTAATCGCGACCAGGACTGGAGACTCTGTACGAGAACCCCAGACCCTTCTGATATCGAAGAGGACCTCCTCGCACTTATAAAGGGCTAAGGGAACTTCACCAATGCTTCGAGAAACTAATCCTGTAGGGGACGATTAACATTCGAAATGTGTGCCATATTGGACACAAAAAGACTAAAAAAGGAAAACAAAATCGACAGCAAATTATGTAAAAAACATCTAGCGTGATCGTTATTTGCTATGGGAACAAAGGGCGCTTAGACCTCTGCGGATATTGGAAATATGGGATGGGCGAGTCATATATGGTATGCATTATATAACATCGATTAAATTAATGTCATAATAACACACTTATATTATTATTAATACTATTATAATCATCGTCTTTGTCCACGGGAATGTTGCCATAGTTAGCATCCTATTTATATTGAGCCCTTCAATATTATTAGTGTATTACTTATAACTTTATTATAATAATTAGTGTCATCATTATGTTGCAATACTAATACGGAACTCAATATAACTATCTATCTATCTATCTATTGCCTGACGCCGTGATCCTCGAAGGGGTGGCCACGAACGAACCGCCCCCATGCACCTCTGTCCCCAGTCATTCGACGCCCCTCCCCCCAACCAGCACCGCCTTCGTTCATGTAGTTCCTCACTCCATCCTTCCACCTCATATTCGGTCTACCTCTCCCCCTCTGTCCCTCCACCTCGCTCTCGTACACCCTCTTAGTCATTCTCTCGCTTTCCATACGTTCCATATGGCCGAACCATCTCAAGTTGTTCCTTTTCACACTTTCCAGCACATCTACCTCCACACCACACCTCCTTCTTACTTCCTCATTAGTCTGTCTATCCCTCCATGTAACTCCGCACGCCCTCCTTAAGTAATTCATTTCCACTGCTCTCACTCTTGGTCTGAGTCTCTCAACCAACGTCCATGCTTCGCTTCCGTAAGTCAGTGTCGGGATTACCACACTGTCATGCAAGGACTTCTTCACTTCCATACTGACCACCCTATTTCTTGTTACTGCTTTTAGCGTTCCTACAACCCTCTTCCCCTGTTGTACCCTCTCCCGCACCTCTTCATCCATAGTCCCATCTTTACTCAACACACTGCCCAGATACTTAAAAGAGTTGACGATCTCCATAGCCTGACCGTTCAGCTTCACCTCACACTCTGTGACTTCACCCCTTTCGAAGACCATAACCTTGCTCTTCCCCGTATTTACCTTCAAATTCCGTTTTTCGCACACTGTTCCAAACTCATTTACCAGACCCTGCAACTCCCATTCATTATCACTCATCAGAACTGTATCATCCGCAAACAGCAGTATAGGTAGCTTCCACTCAATTCCCTCCCTTTTCAGCGATACACCAACATCCACTGCTCTTGATAGTATTTCTTTCATAACTCCATCCATATATACAGTAAACAACCACGGGGACATCACACACCCCTGTTTCAAACCAACATTCAGGTCAAAGAACTCGCTCTGCTCACTCTCCACACGTACTGCCGCCTTTGCACCCTCATACATGCTCTTCACTGCTTTCAGCAACTTGCCCTCTACTCCGTATATTCTAAGTACTTTCCACAAACCTTCTCTATCCACTCTGTCATAGGCCTTCTCCAAGTCCATAAAGGCAACATACACCTTTTGTTTCTTCTCCAGATACTTCTCCACAACACAATTCAGGGTAAAAATCTGATCTACACATCCTTTGCCCTTCCTAAAACCTCCCTGCTCGTCGCCTATACATTTCTCCGTTCTCACTCTCACTCTCTCAATCACTACCCTACTGTATACCTTCCCTACTACGCTTAGAAGACATATTCCTCGGTGGTTACCACACACTCCTCTTTCCCCTTTGCCCTTATATAGGGGGACTATTATGCCAGTCTTCCAGTCATCGGGTGCACTCCCCTTCTCCCATGCTAGTTTGGACATTTTCCATACCCATTCTATCACTATCTCACCACCATACCTCAACATTTCCCCCACACACTCCATCTGTTCCTGGTGCTTTCCCCAACTTCACTCTTTTCATGGCTTCCCACACTTCTGACCTCCTGATCCCCACCTCCTCCTCCACTACTTCTCTTCTTCTCCCTCCCATACCATATCCAGCTATGTTTGCTGGCTCTTCATTCCTTTCATTTAGCAACTCACTGAAGTACTCCCTCCATCTTTCGACTCTCTCTTGCTTCTCGGCTAACATTCTCCCATTCTTATCTTTCACACCCTTACTGTTTCCCTTGCTACCTTCCCTAACTTTCTTGACTTCTTTCCAGAACAGTTTCTTACTCTCCCTCCATTTTACACTCAGATTCCTTCCAAATTCCTCATCTACTCTTCTCTTACTTTCCTTCACTACCCTCTTACTCTCCACGTACCTCGCTCGTTTCTGTCTCTCGGAATCTTCATTCCCTCTACTACCCAACCACTCTCTATATGCTTTCTTCTTTTCTTCCACAGCTATTCTTACCTCTTCTGTCCACCATGCTGTACCTTTCACTCCCCTCCCTCTTCTCCTCACTCCACACACCTCCTCACATGCTGCACAGATCTCATCCTTAAACACCTTGCTTATCTCCTCCACTTCCTCCATAACTTCCAGGTCGAACCCACCTAGTCGTCTTTCCACTGCTCTCCTGTACTCCTCCCTGACTTCCTCCTCCTGCAACCTCTCCACCCTCCTCACCATTCCACCCTCCTCTCGCCTCCCTCCCGCTCTCCTCACCCACTTCTTTTGTATCCTAACCTTAGCTACCACTACATAATGATCAGACAGACCCCCTCCAATACCCCTATACACCCTAGCATCCATCACAGATTTCTTCATTCGTTCATCCACACATACATAATCAATCAATGACTCAATATAACAAGGATGCTAAATAGCTTTGCCCAATATCAAAGCGGCATACCCAACCCATACGGCAACTCAACCCATCAATGCTGCTGCCACCATCATCACTAATACTATCAACATCATCACTACTACTGTCACAATTATCACAACTAGTCACAATCACTACTACTATTAAAATTATCACTACTAATTTCACCATCATCACTAGTATTGTCACCATTATAACTACTACCATCATCACTGATACTTTCACCATCGTGCCATTATCACTACTATCATTATTAAAACTACAACTATCACCATCATCACTACTATTATCAACATCATCATTACTCTGACCATCATCCCTGCTTCTGTCATCATCACTACTACTTTTACCAATCTCTTCGAAAACAACTCCCCCGAACGTTTTATCTCCTCGAAATAAAGTCGCCTATGATTATATTGTGTTATTTTGTATTGAACTAAACTCAAATAAACTAACTAATCTTATCCTAATCTAACTTAACCTAACCTAACCTATAGTATAGTGGGATTTCCTAAAAAAGGCCCTCTATAAGAATCAAGGAGCATTTTTGGGTAAAAGTTGGGAACCAGACTTTTTAGCATAATTCAGGCATGCCGAATTCGATAAACCCGGTTCCCAAGCGAAATTTTGAGTTTTGACCGTCTGATTTGTATAAACAAAATGGCCGCCAAATTGGAAATTGTTGACACTTCTTGAACCATTTTCTCCAATATCTCTCTAACTAGGCAAGCAAATATCACAAGTGAAGCATCTATACCTATGTTTTGAGGGTCAGGGAATGTCACTGAGGCATTTTTAAAGGAATCAGTAATAAGCCTAGACTTTAATATACATATTAGCGGCTGTCATTAGAGAAAAATCAATGGTTCCCAACTTTACTCCAAGATACTCCTTGATGCTTATGCAGGCAAAACAGGGCAATATCTGTCACTCACCTGAACTATTTATTGGAGTAGACCATATTCATGCAATACAAGGAGTTTGATCATCACTCTGTTGCTGACATGCACACATTGCTGTGCATCGTAACCCGGATTTGCGGCATTTGCACCGACGCGTCCTGCATTGTTTCTGGCAGGCACATGAAATAATTTCCAGGCAACTTTGTGGGATCGGACTCAATGACATCAGAATGGGTTGTAGTCCTGAATCGCCATGTTTCCATCCCATGTCTGTGGGTGCAGGAAGCTCAGGTACAGCACAGTGAGCATTTCTCCAAATCATTGCTTGATAGTGTACTCGCATCAAATGGAAGCGGAGAGCATCACGTGTTGGTGGCATTGCTTCTGGTTTGGCAGTCTTTGAGAACAGTATATGCCTTGCTGCATCAACAGAGTCTGTTTTGTGCACATCATATATTCTGCAGACAAACGTTTCTGAAGATCGAATGGTCTCCTCTGTGAGTTCACCGATTCCCAAGTTTATGAGCAATTGATGGTGCTGTTTGAAGACTTTCCATGATGACCTTTTGGTGTGATTTGCGATGTAGGAGGTGGTGTCACACCCGGTTAATGCATGAAATGGTAAAAGAGTTGTTGTTGAATCTCTTGGTAGGTTGTTGAAAACTGCATCAATGGGTATATATCGCCTTTTCTTGGTGGTACCAGACATCATCCAGAGGTGTTCACATTGTACACGTGGGAAGTGGGAAACCAAAAGCACGAGAACATCAGTGTCCCTTGATGACACAACAACTGTTTTGAACTGGATGTGCACAGCATGTAACACCAACCTAGTGTCAGCTTCTTCATGTGTGGCTCTCAGTTGAGTCAAATCAGTGATTGTCTTTGATGACCTAACCTCAATTTCTTCTCTGAATCCCCCGGCAACTACAATCTCCTTATCATCAGGTGCCTGAGAACACAGTTCCTCAGACAGGAAATTTGCAAGATCAGCTTTATTAGCAGGGAGCGACACAAAGTTAGTCCATTTTTTGGGAAGAGGCACATCACGTCCCTCAACAATTCGTCTGATTGGTCGATCTGCTTTCGTGCGTCGTGTCCTCGTACCACCCTTGATTGTCTCTTCTCTATATCTGTCGAACACAATGTCTACCCGTTGATAGTTAGAACCTGCCTTTAATACTGCTCTTACGTATGTGTCGGCCAAATCCCCAAAGGTCATTGCATTGTCAGGCATTCCCAGAGCAACCACCAGTGCTTGTCCATCAATGATTAGGCAGGATGATGAGTCGTGAAGTTCAATAGCTTCAGGGCATATTATGTCTTCCGTTAACTTATCTGCCAGTATGGACTTATTTCCAGTGCGGAGTGTACCATTCATTTCAGCGAGTGATACAGGAACTGGCAGAAGCTCGTGCTTTAGGACAGCTGGCAAGTCAACTGGGGCTGTGAATACTGGCTCACTTGTGGCAGGATTTATATTGACAGGATACAGGTTCTCTAGGACATCTGGCACGATCAGCGTATGTCTAGCAGATGGCTCTATCATCCGAAGTTCAGCATCGGCTTTCTGTCCCCGCTGCCATGTTGCCATTTGAGTTGCATGGAAAGTATTTTTTCCATCAAGTGTCTCATCAAGAATGTCAATGTTATCTGCAGTGTAGTGGATAAATTCATTGGCTACAATGTTTGGTGGAATAATGGCCCCGGTTGCTTGGTCCATAGATTTCAGGGTGCTCTCAGCTAAGGAAGTGTCTACTTGCAACACCTGTTCATAGCTCAAACAGTGGCCTGCCTTGTGGAACAACTCCACCAGATCTTTTGATCGTGTGGCTTGATGTAGTGTATTGGCAAGACCAATATGTTTGGGAGTCCATTTTCTGCTGCCGCTCATGCAGTAAACTAGATCCTGTGCTACACTCAGAACTCTGCCTTGGACAAGATCTTAATTTTGTTCAGAACTATCATCTTCTAGCACCTCTTGACCACCAAAGATTAGTCTCAATAGCATATATAAACTATCTGGAATGCATTGAATCGCTTCATCTTCACTTACAGAGAAACCTTTGTGACCCAGAAATTCCATCATGTCTCCACGAATTCTCAGCGCTACATGTACAAGTGATAGGAAAATGTCATCCTGAGGCACATATTGAGGCAACATTTTCTCAGTCTCCTCAATTTCTGTCATTTCCAAAACTGCAGTATGCTGATACTTTGTGGGAATCAGCATGGTTTTTCTCTCGGATGTGCTCCTGTCAAGAGGTTGGAAGAAGTTGAAAATGTCTCCCAGCTGTGACTGCAACTTTTCCTTGAAGGTTGTCCTTCTACTGTAGTAAGACGGTTGAATTATGGTTGACGATTCTTCAGCAAGCTCCTTATACCGTTCCCAGACATCATTCAGCAGGATAACGTGCCCTCTGTCTGCAGATTGTTGCAACTCTTTGCATAGCCATACCATCGCAAGGTCTGTATTGTCCGAGTCCAGCTTTGTTTTATTGGTAGATCTGGTGAATGCTCTTAGACACTTCAAGTGGTATTTGGCTTCAGCTGCAATTAAGTCAATCACTCCAGCCAATCGAAGGCCAATTTTGTAGTCGAGAGGGGAAGTTTCAATTATCTGATCACTCATTTGTTTTGTCATTACTGAGATCAACCGTGCCTTCAAAACAACAGTTTGACAGAAAATGCATAAGTTCCCGTTTACTGGTTCCAAGTGCCTTCGCAATGAACATCTGTTACCACTGCTGCTGCAACTTGCTTCTTGTTTTGAATCCACTGCCTGCATCTTCCGCATACGTTCAAGTTTACTTTTGTCCGTGAAGTTGGCATAGCACATTTTGTGCCACACAAGAGTTTCGGCTTCAGCAGAATCCAAGACATTCTCAAGACGGTCAATCACATCGATATTCTTAGTGTCTCTAAGCTTTCTTCTGGTACTGGCAGCATCCCTGACTTTTGCGAGTCCATGGTCACTTGTATTACTAGGAATAACACTGGCTGTGTGAGTTTGGCAGAAGATGCACAAGCTGTAATCTACAGGTGAAGGCCTCTTCAAAGTAACTACTGGATCCATTGTAGTCTGCAAATAAAAGAAACAATTAGTATTAGTATTAGCATTAGATATTGGAGAAATTGATTTTTCTATAATTGCAGCCACTAATTTGCACATTTACGTGAAGGCTTATCACTAATCACTTTAAAGATGCCTTAATCACATTCTCTGACCCTCAAAACATAAGTATAGACACTTTATTTGTCATTTTTGCTTGCCTAGTTAGAGAGATATTGGAGAAAATGGTTCATGAAGTGTCAAAAATATCCAATTTGGCGGCCATTTTGTTTATGCAAATTAGATGGTCAAAAACTCAAAATTTCGCTTGGGAACCGGGTTTATCGAATTCAGCATACCTGAAATATGCTAAAAAGTCTGGTTCCCAACTTTTACCTAAAAATGCTCCTAACATTCACATTTTTCAGAAACCCCACTACTCTACTATCCAAATCGGAGCAATTTCCTCATACAAAAGCGGGACGAGTTGTTATTGGGGTGAATGGGGATTGATGGAATGATACTCGGAGGAAGGAAATTACAGATAGACGAGGTTTGCGGAGTAAATTAACTGTGCTAAATAATATAAGTTCTGCATTGTGGACGAGCAATTGTTAGGTCATGGGCATTGTTAACCGCCTTGGTTCTACAGGGAGAGGTGGAACAATATACGCAAGTTTGAATGAACATTTACCTTAGCATATAAATTGAATAATGCTAGTGATGCAACATCGCTTAGAAGACGTAATGGGGGTAATGATTTGTAATTGATCGATTGTTGATCATTGTCATTATTCTGTTATCAAATTTGTCAAAGTGTCTTGGTGCCACCTCACCACATACATTCTTGAATGGTAGGTAATATGTTTCTGAGAGAACACGTAACTTTGATCTATTATGGCTATATTCTCGTCTATAAAGATTGGTCATAGTCATTTCATATAACTATAATCGCTGACATCCCAACCATGCACAAAGTAAATACCAATGATACAATATAAACAGTTGGAACTAAATGTGGTGAAATAACCATTAAAATACTAATAAATATTTAAACATATATAGACTATATGCACCTTGCATACTTTGCTATCAATGCTATTCAAATTAAATAGTGTCCCCCAATTACTAGACTATACATAAGAACCGTATAAAAACATGCCAACGCCAATTACTAATCATAACTAATTATGGCTGGTTATGATATCGGACTTCAGAAATGTATCTACGATATATAACTAATATAAGTGCATAACATTATGGGCAATTTGGGTAAAAACATAGGTTTTCAACCAACCTTAAGCAGTTTCCATGACAAGAAGAGATAAATGGAAGGGGCGAGGTTTCACTTAGTAGGCTATATTACATTTTTTTTTTTTTTTTTTTTTTTTTTCTATGTGATTGAGGGAGGCAAAAGGCATAATTGCCTATAGCGAGTGCCCCCCCCCCCCATAGTTGAAAGAGTGACAGGGCCAAAATCAAGGGACGTTCGAGCCAAAATGCCTGGCCACACGGAGTTTGAAGCAATTTAACCCTTCTTTAGCGGCCTATGCGGTTTATTTATATGTACCGCCCAGCGGGGTGTTTTTAGCCAAAATAGGGCTGTTTACGTGATCATTTTCATGCCTAAATAAGACCCAGAACGTAAAACAAGTATCTATCCCTGAAAGGGCATAAACAGAGCTTTCGAATGACACCATAATGATCCTTTTATGATGGCTAGTTTTCTTGCAATAACCGTGCAACGCGAGTGCAAAAAGCATGTAATTAGCCACTTTCCCGATACAATTCCGTATATAGCGAGTGAGAGAGGTAGGAGGGAGGTGAGATTCGTGTCAGTAGGTTCGCCGCGGTGGTCTGGAGCAGTCATACGCTCGCTACTCTCCTGCCACCACTTGCCTCTCTCTCTCAGCAACATTACGTGCTGAAATTGCCACTCGACCTATGTCGAGCGCCGCCACATAGTCCAGCTTTATTTAACTCGACTTATGTGGTGAGCCGCTTTTTAAGGGTTAAGTCATAGGAAGAGGGAAAGACTGATTCTGGGAGAGAGTTCCAGAGCTCAGCTGTTGAGTAGAAGAAAGTTTGAGAGTAACGTTTCACTCTTGGGTTGGAGAGTTGCACAGAGTAGGGGTGGGATTGAGTTGCAAGACGGGTACCACGTGCCCTACGTAAAGGAGGTGGTATGCACTGGGATAGCTCTGAAGAACACTGATTATTATAGTAGCGATAGAATAGCGAGAGAGATGCAACATTGCGGCGGAGAGAGAGAGATTGCAGAGAGTTGGTGAGTGGACGGGAGTTAATGATACGAAAGGCCTTCCTTTCAACTTTGTCTAGGAGAGCGGTGTGAGAGGAACCTCCCCACACATGTGAACAATACTCAATACAAGGGCGCACTATGCCCCTGTACAGAGCAAGAAGCTGTGCAGGGGAAAAGAACCCCCTAAGGCGGTTGAGCACACCCAGCTTCTGGGAGGCTGTCTTAGCAAGACTGGTAATATGGTCCTTCCAAATGAGAGCAGAAGAAAAAGAGACACCAAGAATATTGAGAGAAGATGAAAGGTTGATTTTTGTATTGTTGAAGAATAAGGGATAGTCCGCTGGGAGATCCTGACGGGTAGATTGATGGAGAAATTGGGTTTTGGAAGCATTAAAGTTAACAAGGTTTTCTCTGCCCCAATTGGAAATAGTATTTAGATCAGAATTTAAGAGTTCTATGGCTTCATTACGTTTGTCGTTGAGGGATTGCTGGCTGGGGCGTTCTGAAAAACTAATGGAGTAGTGTAAGGTTGAGTCGTCTGCATATGAATGGATGGGAATTTACGTACAGTTAAGGAGATCATTTATAAAAATTAGAAAGAGAATAGGAGATAGGACAGAGCCCTGAGGAACACCGGAGTTTATAGGGTGAGGAAGTGAACAATGGCCGTCCACAACCGCGGCTATGGAACATATATCACTGCTGTAATATATGGCATAGAACAATAATTATTATTAATATAATTATTATTTCAAGTATTGTGCCCGTACACACAATCATTTCCGAGCTGTAAAAGTTGGTGTCGTGGATTGAGCAAAAGACGAGGTGTGTGTGTGGGGGGGGGGGGGGGGGGATGAGAGGGAGATATTCTAACAGCCAGTTATAGAGACAGAGATAATAGTTGCATTATGCTATATCTGGGAGCAGTTGCTTCCTGAAATTGATCGTCATGAAGCACTGTAACAAAAACAAAGTTGTAATTTGATAAATAAGTCTTGTAATGAAATTGTTACCAGGTAAACACATACACATACACACACACACACACGCACGCGCGAAACAAGCTAGTATTCTACTCTACGACCCCTCATTCCCACCTCCTACCTCCACCCACTCATTCATAAAAACGATAACCGCGCCACCTACTAACGCAAAGGGATATCTCGTGGATGTCGCACGACTTATGCTCGTGACTGTACCCCTCGCCGCCAATTATGAAAGGCGGTTTTTATGTAATTGTTCCTGTGTATTTTAAACGCATATTATTCCATTTTTGGAGCGATGTTTTGTATTTGGCTTATCGTGATTATGATTTGATTGTATCCTCGTGCATGGCTGTTCACAGTGTTTACACATTCCTTTGTATAGGTTAACTTATACTTGTGGCTGAAAGAACATGTGAACGAAGCAAATAGAATCCCACCATTCAGTCCGAGGCTAATTACGTTAATGTGGAATGTGATAATATGGGTGTGGGTGTGAGTTTAGTATTGGGGTCTTCTACCTACTTGGTCACTCCCGGTGCCTGTTCTGACCTACTGTACAGTCGCAATCCCTAAAAATAAGCCCCCCTCGACTCGAGAAATATTGTTATCCCGGGTCTTTCTGGATGAGAAGGTAAACGTGGCACAAACGAACACACTCCACTCCGATTTAGCACAGGTGGCTCGAACAGCAAAATGAACCCTTGGTGGTTTTGATGTATCAACGTTAGTTTTTGCTTTCCATTGCTATCAGTTATTTAAAGGTCAGCCAAATAAAATATTGCACAATTCACAAATATATTTTTCATACGGCTATATTTAGTTTGAAACGCATGACATTTGAAAGAATTCAAACAAATTCTTCAAAGTGTCCGAAACCTACAAGTTCAAAATAGAATAAACTGTTTAAGCAATACTATTATAGTAACAAGACACTATTTTTTAACGAAGGTCATAATGCAATGGATAGGTATATGAAGCTTGGCCAACTATATTCAATCCAAGCTTCAGTATGCTATATCGCAACCCGAAGTCACAAGATCGAATCGAGTCCTTCAGAAATAAAAATCTTACTTATTATACTCCGGGTAACTCTATTTCGTATTTTAAAACCTTGCTAAAGTGCTTTCCTAAATATATCATTAAAGAAATTTAAACAGATTTAATGTGTTATAAAGGGCTTAGTCCATTCATAATCGAAAGATTACTATTTGTTTGTGCAAATTTCGTCTGTGAGGAATTAGGGAAGCCTTTAAAGCCAGTAAATTCTGAATAAACATAATTCACATTGCAACACATGTCTACTATTTGCGACAATACAACACCTGGGCAATACCTGACTACCGTAGGTAAAACGAAATGTCATATATTGCATATATGTATGCGCACTAAACTCAGTTTTGTCCTACTCCATTCATGATTAGTTATTTTTGCAGGTTACCAGATCACCTTATCGAGTTATTGCTCCTTCCCTCTCACTTTCTCAAACACAGTAGTGTTGCAAAAATACCATTAACCCCTTCATTACCGAGGTCGTCTTTTCATTATGTTCTGGCAATTGTTAGACGTATCTCAATTCATTATTTTAACTAACACGTCATTCCTTAGTTGTATAAAATCGTCTAAAATATCTAAATATAGCTGAAATAAGAAAAACAAAGACATCCCCGGTAGTGAAGGGATGAACACTTATCCAATCTAACATATGTAGTGAAGTATATACAGTATATTTATTTTTTTATATATGTATGAAGGAGACAAAAGGCAGAACTGCCTGTTACGAGTGCCTCCCCAGAGTTAAAAGGGTGTTAGAGCCAATATCAAGGAACGGTTGAGCCCAAATGCCCGGATACACAGAGTTTGAAGGCATTTAAGTCATAGGATGAGGGACAGATGGGTTCAGGGAGAGAGTTCCAGAGCTCACCTATTGAATAGAAAAACAAAACTGGGAACATAGGAACGCTGAAAGCAGTAACAAGAAATAGGGTGGTCAGTATGGAAGTGAAGAAGTCCTAGCATGACAGTGTGGTAATCCCGACACTGACTTACGGAAGTGAAGCATGGACGTTGGTTGAGAGACTCAGACCAAGAGTGAGAGCAGTGGAAATTAATTACTTAAGAAGTGCGTGTGGAATTACATGGAAGGATAGACAGACTAATGAAGAAGTAAGAAGGAGGTGTGGTGTGGAGGTAGATGTGCTGGAAAGTGTGAAAAGGAACAACTTGACATGGTTCGGCCATATGGAACGTATGGGAAGTGAGAGAATGACTAAGAGGGTGTACGAGAGCGAGGTGGAGGGACAGAGAGGGAGAGGTAGACCGAAGGAGAGGTGGAAGGATGGAGTGAGGAAGTATATGAACGAAGGCGGTTCTGGTTGGGGAGAGGGGCGTCGACTGACTGGGGACAGAGGTGCATGGAGGCGGTTCGTTCGTGGCCACACCTTCGGGGATCACGGCGTTGGGCAATAGATAGATAGATAGAATATAGGTTAGCTCTTGAGTTGGAGAGTTGCACAGAGTACAGTATTATGCTCATGAACGGAAGCTCATATTAAACAACATAATGATTGAAGGAAGTTGATGGCATATTAATAAACGTTAAGCTGTATACCTTAGAAGTTATCCCCTTGTGGATCACTACGCATTGTTGAGAGTGTATTCCGATTATAGTTTTATGAGTAGCATGGAAGTCAAAGGATTTAATGAGTGCTTTCCTTGTAATACCAACAGACCTTCCACAAGTTGCATAACATTGAGTTGTGATAACAAGAACAAACGGTTAAAATGCATCGTAAATCTTCAGAGAATTAAATTAGTCGAGAATGGGATTTCTTTACATATATACTTATTTCAAAGTTATCATGAAGCCGATTGCGTCACATTAGTCATTACATTACTTTTATCTAGCATTTCAACATGCTGTAATTACGGGGTGAATATAATGACCTTGAAAATAATTAGGAAGTGTTTAACTAGTAAATAAGGTAATTGGATAACATCAGAGTTTAGTTTTTTCCCTCATGAGAGCTACTTCATTCTCAAAAGTCAATAGTATCGCAAACATAGTGGATTATTGAATCATGAGGATCTAAATCTGAGCTAGATAAAACAAACTTTAAAGTAACAAGATTGAATGCAACAATAATATTTGGTGAAATATATATTAACATGTGCAATATTTTTACTATTATTCAACAACTTCCAGTATCATTCCATTATCTCTCTCTCTCTCTCTCTCTCTCTCTCTCTCTCTCTCTCTCTCTCTCTCTCTCTCTCTCTCTCTCTCGGCTACCTATCTGAATTGGCTTGGTTCTCCACTTCTACCAACCTAATTTTTTTTCGAGTTAGTTTTATTATAATTAATGATTTCCAAGTTAGTTCCTATATACTATAAGCTCTTAATGTATAGTGACAGTTTGTCAGAAACAATTTTACTATTCCTAGAGCTGAAAACTTACGATCATATATTTTACCAGAGATATGGTGGTAAGCCTGGACAGAGTGAGCTGTGCATTTTGCCGGTCTAGAAAGGTAAGGTCTTCCTAAAGAATCATGGTAATCTCTACTTAGTGTCAGAGGGCAATAGAAGCTAAAATATTTTCAAATTAGGAAAAAGGGGGCTTGGGGAGAGAGTAGTTAAGTAGGGCACACAGAAATATCGACTGTATATATTACCATCAATAGAGAGGAATAGAGTATGAAGTTAAAAAACGGTTGCCGCCAGTTGTTCTAAATGTCATCAATAATGTTTGACCACTAAAGTTGCTTCAATGCAGTGAATATAAGTAATTGTTTTATTTATTGATTCACAGACATAAATAACCATACTGAACCATTATCAATATGCCTCGTTTGGGTCAGTAGGCCTAGTGCAGAATTCCGTGTCCAGTGATACAACTTGAAGTAATTTACATCCTGCGAAAATAAGAAAAATACTGTGGTTGCAGTCAACCACAAAAGGTTCATATGGCTGTTCGAACTTCTGTTTCATTTGAGTGGAGTGTGTTCGTTTGTGCGTTCCCAAGTTTACCCGTCGTTCAGAAAGACCCTAGCTAATTTTATTGTTAGCATCGAGGGGGCTTACTTTTAGGGATTGAGACTGTACCTACACTAAACTGCTGCTTGGCATCGACACGGTTCCACACCCACAGAATTATCGGTCAGTTATATCAGAATGTGGAATACATTACATCTTTCATATTATTTTGAGTGATTTGTTATTTATCCTAGTATTATACAGTATGTACAGTATGTATGTATGTATATACTCAGGCACTTACCCCATTGTTGGGGATAGTCGACTCGAGACAGAGCTCGAACAAAAACCGGTAAAGTTCCAATTCTTAGGTTCTGGGACCACTTTTGCATTCCCTCGCCTCTTTCTCTGCCTCGTAGAGTAGAATAATCTAGTAGAATATAGTACTTGACACTATTACGAGCTACAAAATGCACAATACATTCATAGTAGAGTTGAAGATCGCCCGTTAGTAGATTTGTTAAAGTATATTATGTACTCTGATACTGTGACTCGGCTACAATCCTCCGCTAGAAATTTGGTATAACATCTTATGAACTCTCCCTCACTGGCTGCCTGTGTCATCATCTCTTCTTTGGGTAAGCTATAAACCATGACCTGTTGATTTTCATTCTGTTCTATAATAATTATATTCTCTTATCTTGCCCTATTAATGTGTAATTTGGCCAGCTGATTATATCTTCGTCTGGAATATGTAACATGTAATTTTGCTACATGCTGTAATTGTTTGTACATCCTTATTGTAAGCTTTTTTCATTATTACTTATTTTGTTGTTTTTATCAATATATTTGTTTTATTATTATTTTGTTTGTTTAAATTTTGAAAAGCATTAACTCAAATCGGTGATTTCCTTTAAATGCTTCTTATATATATATATACAATATATATATATATATATATATATATATATATATATATATATATATATATATATGTATATACAATATATTTACTGTATATATATATATATATATATATATATATACTGTATATATAATTATATATATATATATAGACAGGTATATATATATATATATATATTTTTTTTTTTAAATATCCACGTTCATGCCGTTCCTAATTGCCTTCCATCACTGTAATGATTTGTTTGTCCAAAAGATTGCCGTGCTATAATTACAATATACAGTATATTTTCAATTCAGTTTCCTAATGTACCGTAATCTCCTGTTCCAATAATTATCCTTGTATCACTGGTTATTGCATAATCATTAGTTCTGTGTTATTATGTGGGGTTTCCAAACAATAGTGCTCCCAGCCCCCTACTTACCTGCACTACCTGGTTAGTTATGACCTAATTAAGGTACATTGGTTATCCTATAATAATACTGTGGTCCTTGTATTACCCAGGCTGACTCTACTCCTTGGTTACTATATTATAACTTGGATTATTGTGTACAGGTATGCACCCAAATACACGAAGGAATACAACTTTTTTTATAGTACAGCTATTATCCCAGTATGTAAATGAAAACTGTTACGACCGGCACAACGAAATAAACAAGGGCACTTAATATTGGACTACAAGATAGGCTAGATCTGCAACAACGGTACGCTAATTCCAAACCCTCGAACTATTAAGCCGGTGACCAAAACACTTAAACCCTCCAGAGTTAATCTACTGGATAACGAGGTATCAATTAATTGGGTTAAGTGTACTTCTACAAAGGTTTTCCGGTGACGGCAAAGCCTACTCACAACAAGAGTAATTACGTTAATAAAAAGCTCTCAAGTAATAACAATGCTTAAATAAACTATGACAAGATATAATAAAAAATTATATGCTTACGTTATCTTTAGTGTGAGTCTGAACTCAACACTAAAACTCTTCAATGCTCTATGAAAACACTTGAAGT
The DNA here is from genome assembly GCA_032716605.1 of Paralithodes platypus. Lineage (NCBI taxonomy): Eukaryota > Metazoa > Arthropoda > Malacostraca > Decapoda > Lithodidae > Paralithodes > Paralithodes platypus. The sequence goes on along the minus strand of CM064567.1, from coordinate 44,458,376 downwards.
CTAGTCCTACAGCAAACAGATATGGAATCTTCTGAAAACGTCTGATGCTCTAAAATGCTCCTCGAATATAGAACAGGAATAATGCAGGGGGCAGGACACCAAAGCGTGTATCTTAAATACACCAAACAGTAGGATACATATATATGGAAACAAGAGAGTGCAACAACTCTGTGACAGCACTAACAACAGCAACTCATAAACAGTACTTCCTTAGCCAAAGTAACCGCCATACTGGGTTGTGCACTATGCATCAACCTAGGCTAAAACTATACGTGAATAATTGCTAAAGCATACGCGGTTAAAGTTAATAAACAAAATGCTGTCTTTCTTACTAATAAAGTCTAGCAGCAGCATAAAGGTACAGGGAGCCTAGGCAGAGCTCAAGCATGCTCGCAGCCTACTGTCTCACCTGAACAGATTAACCTTATCTTACGTTAAGTGACTAGGGGGCTCTCTTGGTAAGTCCAGATCTCAAGTATCTGGTCTTACCCTGGCGCTCCTCAAAGGTCAACAAAATGAGTTAGCAAGAATACAAGCAAGAGTAGGCAAAAGCCCTTCGCTTGTATACTGCTAAGCTCGCAAAGGAAAATATGCACAAGGGTGTACTACAGGCTACCTAGCTCCGTCAAAGTCGTACAGGCTCTGACTTGCCATATACATAACACAGACAACGACCAAAGATACCCTCCACTGTCTAGCATTAAATAGTAATAAAGAACAACCAAATAATTAGAAGCAGCCAACAATATGAATCCATGTGACTATGATTCTAATAACCTCTAAAGCTAGTGCAAAACATATATGTGAGAACAGGCGCTGGTAATACGACTGGCCGACTATGGAAGTCGTAGGCGAGAACCAGAAGGGATGGGTAATTGAATAAAGATAATAAGTATTGGAAAGAAGGAGTTCAGAGAGAGGCACAGCAGTAAAGGGGGTTAGATGTGGGACAGAATGCAAGGGACTTGTAGGGCCGAGCGCGCGATACCATGTTCTGACGAGAGAGAAGGAGAGAAGTACTGAGTCTGGCCACCAGATGCCTCTGCGACCAATCACAGGCCGCTATGTTACATGACAAGCAGACGTCATATGCCATGCCAGGCCAGCCGTCCAATAGCGAGCGGGCGGGTCCACCGAGCGAGGAATGCACACGTACATACACACACACACTGCCTCTTCACTCTCCCCTCCGACTCTCTCTCTCTCTCTCACGCGCTGCATGTTATAATCACTACCATGGATATAAAATACTTCTAAGTGTCACAGAAAAGAATAAAGGCAAACACTGATCTGTCAGTGACAACATGAATACTAAGAAAGAAAGAATATCGTTCTACGATTATTATAGCCCATTTCACTGCCGTGGCGAGTGCTAGCGAGTCACGAGTACATTCTGGCAAGCTGGCCAGCGTAACACCCCGCCCAAGATGTGGGACGTTTTAACCTCAGGTAAACGCCACATCTGACCAGACAGAATGCCCACAAACCCCGCATCACCCAGCTACTCCCCAATTTGTGAAAAACAAGGCACAATCACAAATGTAAAAACACTTCATTATATAAAACAAATCTACACAACACTTCCCAAAAATAATAGTATCACTTAACAATGTTACGCTCAACGAGCAAACTTCACCAAGCCTAGCCTACTAAGAACAAAAACTCAGAATGTCTTAGATTCTTGCTGTAACATACTGCACTTATATACTATCAAAAGAAAGAGTTTTTATGTGAGGTTTTGTATTATTTTAATAGTGTTTTTGGCGGCTTTGCACTACAGGGGCAAACCTAATTTTTTTCTCCACTCAAACCAACACACCTGTGGTGATCTACCCTGGGTCCTCCACCCTAGACAAACAGTCTGCTATCACGTTGTCACAACCGGCAATATGGCGAATGTCTAGGTTGTACTCCTGCAACATTAAGGACCATCTGGTCAGCCTCATATTCCGGTTGTGGAACTGATTAAAAAACTTCAAAGGGTGGTGGTCAGTGTAGATCACCACGACTGGGCCAAAAGCAGGAACATACACCTCAAAGTGCCTGAGCGCCAGCACAATGGCCAGAAGCTCCATCTCAACCACTGAATAGTTCTTTTGTGCTGAGTTGAACTTCTTAGAGAAGAAACTTACTGGGTGTTCCACACCTTCTGTGTCTGTTTGCAACAAGACGGCACCAGTCCCTAAACCGCTAGCTGAAAAGGTCTCGAGAAGTCTGGGGCCCTGAGTATGGGGCGAGTGCACAAAAGACGCTTCACCAGGGAGAATGCTTTCTCACACTCAGGTGCCCACACAAACTTTTTCGTCTTTGCAAGTAGGTCAGTCAGAGGAGCCAGCACCGAGGAGCATCCGCGGATAAATCTCCGATAATACCCTATCATGCCCAAGAACCTCATGATTTGTCGCTTGGTGGTTGCCCTGGGGAACTGGTTAATAGCCTGTATCTTAGTTTGGGGGGGGGGCACACCTGGCCAAACCCTACCACAAACCCTAAGTACTGCACAGTTGCCCAAACAAAATCGCATTTGCCCAGATTGACCACCAAATGAGCCTCACTCAGCCTCCTGAACAATGCCCCGATGTGCTCACAATGGCTTTCAAAGTCATCATCGTAGATTATTACATCATCTAGATAAACGGTGCAGTTAGGGATCTCCGCCACTAACTCATTCATCAGGCATTGGAAGGTTGCAGGTGCATTCTTCAACTCGTACGGCATTACGTTGCAACGGTAAGTGTTCCCATCCACCACAAACCCGCACACCTGCTTCGCCCTCTCCGACAACGGCACCTGCCAGTAGCCTTTGACAAGATCAACCTTGGTCAGGTAACGTGCACACCCGATCTTGTCAACACTGTCATCTACGTGGGGAAGAGGGTAGGCATTGGTGGGGGTTAAGCCGTTCAACCGCCTGAAGTCAATGCAAAACCTGACCTTGCCGTCTGGTTTAGGCTGCAGAGTGACGGGAGATGTCCACCTAACCGCCCCTTTCTCTATCAGCCCCCTCTCCAACATGTAGCCTAATTCGGCTCGGAGAGCCGGAGTTTAATGGGAGGTACACAATAGGGCACTGATTTAAAGGGGGGGGGGGGTCTCCAACGTCGACATCGTGCACTGCATGGGTTGTGAGGCCTGGGTGCTCGGCAAAAACAGAGGGGTATAAACCGAACAGGTGCTGGATTGCTGCACGCTGTTGCTCAGGCAGGTGCTCAAGCGCTTCCACAGCCACCTGGCTCGTGTTCCCCGCCCACTGATCCGCCGAGACATGACAATCCCAACTTTCCTCTACCTGTGCCTCACTGTCCCCCTCTCCTTCTCCACCTTAGCCGCTGCAGACCAGCACGGGGACAGTAGGTTGCTCAGGTGGATGCCTCACAAACTCTTTCAACTGGTTCACATGACAGAGCTAATTCTTCTTCCGCCTATCAGGAGTAGCCACAAGGTAATCTAGGTCGGATAACTTCTTCACGACCTTGTAAGGACCGACATACTTTTGGCAGACAGGGGATGGCCTACTAAGGGCAACAAGACCAAAACCTCCTGTCCTACCACAAACTCCCGGAGCTTTGCTTTTAAGTCATATCGATCCTTCATCAAGGCCTGAGTACCCACCAAATTTCTCCCTGCCAACTCCTGGCTTTTCAACATCCTGTCTCTGCTCTCGAGGATATACTTGAGTAGAGAACATGGCGGCACAGTCCCTTCCCAGATCTCTCTCACCATGCTTAGAGGACCTCTAACCTGATGCCCGAAAACCAACTCGTTGGGGCTGAACCCAAGGCTCTCACCAGGTACCTCTCGTGACGCAAACAAAACATACGGTAGCCCCAGGTCCCAATCATTGCCATTCTCTAAAGAGTAGCACCGCAACATGCTTTTCAAGGTGGAATGCCATCTCTCCAACAGCCCTTGACTCTCTGGGTGATAAGCTGAAGAGACAACCGTATTGATCCCATGTTGCTGCATAGTCTGTTTAAAGTGAGTGGACGTGAAATTTGACCCTTGGTACGACTGAATTTCCTGCAGGTACCTGTATTTTGAGCAATACAACAGCAGGTTTCGCACAACAGTTTTAGACTTGCCATTTCTCATTGGGTATGCATCAGGGTAGCGAGTGGAGACGTCCATGATGGTTAGCAAAAATCTGTAACCTGCACTAGTGGGAGGCAGAGGGCCTACCATGTCGATAACAACCTTGCTGAAGGGAGGACCGATAGCAGGCACTGGGTGCAACAGGGCCTTAGGTATGATCTGGTTCGGCTTACCCACCGTCTGGCAGGTGCTACACATTGCCACCAGGCTGAGACTTGCAACTTAATGCCCGGCCACCAGAACAACCTTGCCAACGAGGCCAACGTTTTTGTCACCCCCAAGTTCCCTGCTAGCGGAACATCGTGTGCCAACCCCAACAGGCTATCACGGCACTTTTCAGGTACTACCAATTGGTCGACCACTCCGACCCCACCATCCCAATTGCGTTTGGGATCAACAAAACGCCGATACAGAATGCAATCAACACGAAAGATGTCTCCCAGCTTTGCATCCCTGTCCTCATCTAGTTCAATAGCCCCGTTCCCACAACTCTCAAGACTATGATCATCTATTTGCATCCGTCGTATATCAGAGGGTGCCAACCTTGCACCTCTAAAGCTAGTGCAAAACATATATGTGAGGACAGGCGCTGGTAATACGACTGACCGACTATGGAAGTCGTAGGCGAGAACCAGAAGGGATGGGTAATTGAATAAAGATAAGAAGTATTGGAAAGAAGGAGTTCAGAGAGAGGCACAGCAGTAAAGGGGGTTAGATGTGGGACAGAATGCGAGGGACTTGTAGGGCCGAGCGCGCGATACCATGTTCTGACGAGAGAGAAGGAGAGAAGTACCGAGTCTGGCCACCAGATGGCTCTGCGACCAATGACAGGCCAAGCAGACGTCATATGCCATGCCAGGCCCGCCGTCCAATAGCGAGCGGGCGGGCCCACCGAGCGAGGAATGCACACGTACATACGCACACATACTGCCTCTTCGCTCTCCCCTCCGACTCTCTCTCTCTCTCTCACGCACTGCATGTTATAATCACTACCATGGATATAAAATACTTCTAAGTGTCACAGACAAAAATAAAGGCAAACACTGATCTGTCTGTGACAACATGAATACTAGGAAAGAAAGAATATCGTTCTACGATTATTATAGCCCATAGCGAGTACTAGCGAGTCACGAGTACATTCTGGCATGCTGGCCAGCGTAACAAAACATGAAAGGATAATTGACCTATTCAAATAGTAGTGAAAGACGGTATACTATCTTAGGATTTTATTCTCATAATTAGATATACCTATTGTACATTCATTAAAATTCGTATTAGATATTTGCCACGCAACTGTGCAGTCCTGTTTCTTATACAAAACTTGTTAATTTATTATGCTCGCGAAGAGACTGGTGTTTTCGCAGAGGCTCCAGTCCTGACGTTATTTTTGACTTACAGTGTGCTGGCTTAATAATCCAATAGGGTTTATAGCCTCTGAAGTCCGATTTTAACTAATTATGCTCACCACCAAGGGACTGGAGTTCTCGAAAAGAGGTTTCAGTCCTTCGCAATTTTTGACTTGCAGTGTGCTGGCTAAATAATCCAATGGGGTTGATAGCCTCTGAAGTCCGATTTTAACTAATTATGCTCCCAAGGGACTGGAATTCTCGCAGCGAGGCTCCAGTCATGACGCTATTCTTGACTTACAGTGTGCTGGCGTAATAATCCAATAGGGTTGATAGCCTCTGAAGTCCTATTTTAACAAACTAATTATGCTCACAAGGGACTTGAGTTCTCGCAGAGAGGCTCTAGTCCTGACGTTATTCTTGACTTACTCTGTGCTGGCTTAATAATCCACTAGGGTTGATAGCCTCTGAAGTCCTATTTTAACGATAATTATGCTCTGATTTATGCATATGCTGTTACTGTGATTGATTAATTTGTGAATCTTTCTTTATATTATATGATAGGTATACAGTAGTATTTATTTTTATAATTGATGCATATATAATATTTCGAAAATAAATTTCAACGATAAACCAGTATACTGAAAACTATTAGGGGTTCACTAATATTTATAAATAGCTGTTCTGGTCAACGTTAGTTTTTGTCTTCTCTAGAGAGTGCAGCGAGAACCAGTGAAATATATTCATGCATGCTATTCTATCAATAGGTACAGTCGTAGACAGGAATCTTCGGACAGTGTGTGAGGAACAATACTTATGATATACTGACGAACTGTTTTGATACAGAGGCTGAGTAAAAAATATCAAGTTACTAGACTGCTAGGTATAGTTCACCGTTTGGTTTATAATTATTAATTATTTATGCTACACTACTCAATCGTGATTTCTAGTTGCATTATTATTATTATTATTATTCTATCTATCTATCTATTGCCTGATGCCGTGATCCCCGAAGGGGTGGCCACGAACGAACCGACCCCATGCACCTCTGTCCCCAGTCAGTCGACGCCCCTCCCCCCAACCAGCACCGCCTTCGTTCAAGTAGTTCCTCACTCCATCCTTCCACCTCATATTCGGTCTACCTCTCCCCCTCTGTCCCTCCACCTCGCTCTCGTACACCCTCTTAGTCATTCTCTCGCTTTCCATACGTTCCATATGGCCGAACCATCTCAAGTTGTTCCTTTTCACACTTTCCAGCACATCTACCTCCACACCACACCTCCTTCTTACTTCATTAGTCTGTCTATCCCTCCATGTAACTCCGCATGCACTCCTTAAGTAATTCATTTCCACTGCTCTCACTCTTGGTCTGAGTCTCTCAACCAACGTCCATGCTTCGCTTCCGTAAGTCAGTGTCGGGATTACCACACTCTCATGCAAGGACTTCTTCACTTCCATACTGACCACCCTATTTCTTGTTACTGCTTTTAGCGTTCCTACAACCCTCTTCCCCAGTTGTACCCTCTCCCGCACCTCTTCATCCATAGTCCCATCTTTACTCAACACACTGCCCAGATACTTAAAAGAGTTGACAATCTCCATAGCCTGACCGTTCAGCTTCACCTCACACTCTGTGACTTCACCCCTTTCGAAGACCATAACCTTGCTCTTCCCCGTATTTACCTTCAAATTCCGTTTTTCGCACACTGTTCCAAACTCATTTACCAGACCCTGCAACTCCCATTCATTATCACTCATCAGAACTGTATCATCCGCAAACAGCAGTATAGGTAGCTTCCACTCAATTCCCTCCCTTTTCAGCGATACACCAACATCCACTGCTCTTGATAGTATTTCTTTCATAACTCCATCCATATATACGGTAAACAACCACGGGGACATCACACACCCCTGTTTCAAACCAACATTCAGGTCAAAGAACTCGCTCTGCTCACTCTCCACACGTACCACACGTATTATTATTATTATTATTATATATATATATTTTTTTTTTTTTTTTTTTTCTATATTCCAACTACTCCTTCTCGGGCATAGGCTGAGAGCCTGTACATTCCACCGCTCAACACGGTGAAGCCTGTGAGGTCTTGTTCCAGTCTGGAGAGTGAGACATGCGAAGCATCCATCATGGCTCGAAGCAGCTACATCTCTGAAGCGGCTATATGCTTCGCTCAAGTGCTTCACTGTCTCACCCTCCAGACTCAGACCCTCACTCTCAGAACGCCACCTATTGAGCAGTGAACTCACTAGGCATTGTCCCCCTGTAACATATTTGAATATGGGAATATTCATACAGTGTTATTTAATCAGGGAACAATGAGGGTATTTTTTTGGCATTTCCGTGGGCTTTGTGGTAATGCACTGATACTAGGTACAGCACAAATTCAATCCCAATAATATCTTCCCATTGACATATCGGGATTTGAACCCGGGTCCACTGGATTACCAATCCAGTGGCATGACCACTCCTCCACACCTCCCAATTTGGAAGTGGTATGTCGTAAATGATTAGGTCAGATGAGGTGTGGAGGCTATAGCGTATGTTTGGAGGTACAGTATGATAGCTATAAGGTAAGGTGAACTTTAGAGGTCTTATTTTACGGAGGAGGGTATGCCAGGATATTAATAACATATGATACGATGTGGCCATAATAGGTTATGTTGGGAGGTACTGTAGCTAAAAGGTCAGATGATCTATTGAGGATATATATAGGATATGATAGGAGGTACTGTATGGTAGCTATAAGGTCAGGTAATCTGTGGAGGTTATAGTTTATGATGGGAGGTACTGTATGATTTCTATAAGGTCAGGTAATCTATGGTGGATATAGGTTATGTTGGGAGGTACTGTATGATAGCTATAAGGTCAGGTATTCTATGGATGATATACTGTAGGTTATGATGGGAGGTACTGTATGATAGCTATAAGGTCAGGTAATCTGTGGAGGTTATAGGTTATGTTGGGAGGTACTGTATGATAGCTATAAGGTCAGGTAATCTGTGGAGGTTATAGGTTATGTTGGGAGGTACTGTATGATAGCTATAAGGCCAGGTAAACTATTAAGGATATAGGTTATGTTAGGAGGTACTGTATGATGCCTATAAGGTCAGGTAATCTGTGGAAGATATAGGTTATGTTGGGAGGTACTGTATGATAGCTATAAAATCAGGTAATTTATTAAGGATATAGGTTATGTTGGGAGGTACTGTATGATAGCTATAAGGTCAGGTAACCTATTAAGGATATACGTTATGTTGGGAGGTACTGTATGATAGCTATAAGGTCAGGTAATCTGTGGAGGATATAGGTTGTGTTTGGAGGTACACTATGATAGCTATAAGGTCAGGTAATATGTGGAGGACATAGGTTATGTTGGGAGGTACTGTATGATAGCTATAAGGTCAGGTAATCTGTGGAGGATATATGTTATGTTGGGAGGTACTGTGTGATAGCTATAAGGTCAGGTAATCTGTGGAGGTTATAGGTTATGTTGGGAGGTACTGTATGATAGCTATAAGGTCAGGTAAACTATGGAGGATATAGGTTATGTTGGGAGGTACTGTATGATAGCTATAAGGTCAGGTAATCTATGGAGGATATAGGTTATGTTGGGAGGTACTGTATGATAGCTATAAGGTCAGGTAATCTGTGGAGGATATAGGTTATGTTGGGAGGTACTGTATGGTAGCTATAAGGTCAGGTAAACTATGGAGGATATAGGTTATGTTGGGAGGTACTGTATGATAGCTATAAGGTCAGGTAATCTGTGGAGGATATATGTTATGTTGGGAGGTACTGTGTGATAGCTATCTATCTATCTATCTATTGCCTGACGCCGTGATCCCCGAAGGGGTGGCCACGAACGAACCGCCCCCATGCACCTCTGTCCCCAGTCAGTCGACGCCCCTCCCCCCAACCAGCACCGCCTTCGTTCATGTAGTTCCTCACTCCATCCTTCCACCTCATATTCGGTCTACCTCTCCCCCTCTGTCCCTCCACCTCGCTCTCGTACACCCTCTTAGTCATTCTCTCGCTTTCCATACGTTCCATATGGCCGAACCATCTCAAGTTGTTCCTTTTCACACATTCCAGCACATCTACCTCCACACCACACCTCCTTCTTACTTCCTCATTAGTCTGTCTATCCCTCCATGTAACTCCGCACGCACTCCTTAAGTAATTCATTTCCACTGCTCTCACTCTTGGTCTGAGTCTCTCAACCAACGTCCATGCTTCGCTTCCGTAAGTCAGTGTCGGGATTACCACACTGTCATGCAAGGACTTCTTCACTTCCATACTGACCACCCTATTTCTTGTTACTGCTTTTAGCGTTCCTACAACCCTCTTCCCCTGTTGTACCCTCTCCCGCACCTCTTCATCCATAGTCCCATCTTTACTCAACACACTGCCCAGATACTTAAAAGAGTTGACGATCTCCATAGCCTGACCGTTCAGCTTCACCTCACACTCTGTGACTTCACCCCTTTCGAAGACCATAACCTTGCTCTTCCCCGTATTTACCTTCAAATTCCGTTTTTCGCACACTGTTCCAAACTCATTTACCAGACCCTGCAACTCCCATTCATTATCACTCATCAGAACTGTATCATCCGCAAACAGCAGTATAGGTAGCTTCCACTCAATTCCCTCCCTTTTCAGCGATACACAACATCCACTGCTCTTGATAGTATTTCTTTCATAACTCCATCCATATATACAGTAAACAACCACGGGGACATCACACACCCCTGTTTCAAACCAACATTCAGGTCAAAGAACTCGCTCTGCTCACTCTCCACACGTACTGCCGCCTTTGCACCCTCATACATGCTCTTCACTGCTTTCAGCAACTTGCCCTCTACTCCGTATATTCTAAGTACTTTCCACAAACCTTCTCTATCCACTCTGTCATAGGCCTTCTCTAAGTCCATAAAGGCAACATACACCTTTTGTTTCTTCTCCAGATACTTCTCCACAACACAATTCAGGGTAAAAATCTGATCTACACATCCTCTTCCCTTCCTAAAACCTCCCTGCTCGTCGCCTATCCATTTCTCCGTTCTCACTCTCACTCTCTCAATCACTACCCTACTGTATACCTTCCCTACTACGCTTAGAAGACATATTCCTCGGTGGTTACCACACACTCCTCTTTCCCCTTTGCCCTTGTATAGGGGGGACTATTATGCCAGTCTTCCAGTCATCGGGTGCACTCCCCTTCTCCCATGCTAGTTTGCACATTTTCCATACCCATTCTATCACTATCTCACCACCATACCTCAACATTTCCCCACACACTCCATCTGTTCCTGGTGCTTTCCCCAACTTCACTCTTTTCATGGCTTCCCACACTTCTGACCTCCTGATCCCCACCTCCTCCTCCACTACTTCTCTTCTTCTCCCTCCAATACCATATCCAGCTATGTTTGCTGGCTCTTCATTCCTTTCATTTAGCAACTCACTGAAGTACTCCCTCCATCTTTCGACTCTCTCTTGCTTCTCGGCTAGCATTCTCCCATTCTTATCTTTCACACCCTTACTGTTTCCCTTGCTACCTTCCCTAACTTTCTTGACTTCTTTCCAGAAACAGTTTCTTACTCTCCCTCCATTTTACACTCAGATTCCTTCCAAATTCCTCATCTACTCTTCTCTTACTTTCCTTCACTACTCTCTTCACCACCCTCTTACTCTCCACGTACCTCGCTCGTTTCTGCCTCTCGGAATCTTCATTCCCTCAACTACCCAACCACTCTCTATATGCTTTCTTCTTTTCTTCCACAGCTATTCTTACCTCTTCTGTCCACCATGCTGTACCTTTCACTCCCCTCCCTCTTCTCCTCACTCCACACACCTCCTCACATGCTGCACAGATCTCATCCTTAAACACCTTGCTCATCTCCTCCACTTCCTCCATAACTTCCAGGTCGAACCCACCTAGTCGTCTTTCCACTGCTCTCCTGTACTCCTCCCTGACTTCCTCCTCCTGCAACCTCTCTAGCTATAAGGTCAGGTAATCTGTGGAGGTTATAGGTTATGTTGGGAGGTACTGTATGATAGCTATAAGGTCAGGTAAACTATGGAGGATATAGGTTATGTTGGGAGGTACTGTATGATAGCTATAAGGTCAGGTAATTTATGGAGGATATAGGTTATGTTGGGAGGTACTGTATGATAGCTATAAGGTCAGTAATTTATGGAGGATAGGTTATGTTGGGAGGTACCGTATGCTATAGGTCAGGTAATCTGTGGAGGATATAGGTTATGTTTGGAGGTACTCTATGATAGCTATAAGGTCAGGTAATATGTGGAGGACATAGGTTATGTTGGGAGGTATTGTATGATAGCTATAAGGTCAGGAAATCTATGGAAGATATAGGTTATGTTGGGAGGTACTGTGTGATAGCTATAAGGTCAGGTAATCTGTGGAGGTTATAGGTTATGTTGGGAGGTACTGTATGATAGCTATAAGGTCAGGTAAACTATGGAGGATATAGGTTATGTTGGGAGGTACTGTATTATAGCTATAAGGTCAGGTAATTTATGGAGGATATAGGTTATGTTGTGAGGTACTGTATGATAGCTATAAGGTCAGGTAATCTGTGGAGGATATAGGTTTTGGAGTACTATGGTAGCTATAAGGTCAGGTAAACTATGGAGGATATAGGGTATGTTGGGAGTTACTGTATGATAGCTATAAGGTCAGGTAATCTATGGAGGATATAGGTTATGTTGGGAGGTACTCTATGATAACTATAAGGTCAGGTAATCTATGGAGGATATAGGTTATGTTGGGAGGTATTGTATGATAGCTATAAGGTCAGGAAATCTATGGAAGATATAGGTTATGTTGGGAGGTACTGTACGATAGCTATAAGGTCAGGTAATCTGTGGAGGATATAGGTTATGTTGGGAGGTACTGTATGGTAGCTTTAAGGTCAGGTAAACTATGGAGGATATAGGTTATGTTGGGAGGTACTGTATAATAGCTATAAGGTCAGGTAATCTGTGGAGGATATATGTTATGTTGGGAGGTACTGTGTGATAGCTATCTATCTATCTATCTATTTCCTGACGCCGTGATCCCCGAAGGGGTGGCCACGAACGAACCGCCCCCATGCACCTCTGTCCCCAGTCAGTCGACGCCCTCCCCCAACCAGCACCGCCTTCGTTCATGTAGTTCCTCACTCCATCCTTCCACCTCATATTCGGTCTACCTCTCCCCCTCTGTCCCTCCACCTCGCTCTCGTACACCCTCTTAGTCATTCTCTCGCTTTCCATACGTTCCATATGGCCGAACCATCTCAAGTTGTTCCTTTTCACACATTCCAGCACATCTAACACCACACAAAATCTCGTTCTGACTTCCTCATTACTCTGTATATCTCTCCATAGAACACCGCACGCACTACTTAAGTAATTCATTTCCCTCTCACTCTTGGTCTGAGTCTCTCAACCAACGTCCATGCTTCGCTTCCGTAAGTCAGTGTCGGGATTACCACACTGTCATGCAAGGACTTCTTCACTTCCATACTGACCACCCTATTTCTGTTACTGCTTTTAGCGTTCCTACAACCCTCTTCCCCTGTTGTACCCTCTCCCCACCTCTTCATCCATAGTCCCATCTTTACTCAACACACTGCCCAGATACTTAAAAGAGTTGACGATCTCCATAGCCTGACCGTTCAGCTTCACCTCACACTCTGTGACTTCACCCCTTTCGAAGACCAAACCTTGCTCTTCCCCGTATTTACCTTCAAATTCCGTTTTTCGCACACTGTTCCAAAACTTTACCAGACCCTGCAACTCCCATTCATTATCACTCATCAGAACTGTATCATCCGCAAACAGCAGTATAGGTAGCTTCCACTCAATTCCTCCCTTTTCAGCGATACACCAACATCCCTGCTCTTGATAGTATTTCTTTCATAACTCCATCCATATATACAGTAAACAACCACGGGAAGACAACACACCCCTGTTTCAAACCAACATTCAGGTCAAAGAACTCGCTCTGCTCACTCTCCACACGTACTGCCGCCTTTGCACCCTCATACATGCTCTTCACTGCTTTCAGCAACTTGCCCTCTACCTCGTATATTCTAAGTACTTTCCACAAACCTTCTCTATCCACTCTGTCATAGGCCTTCTCTAAGTCCATAAAGGCAACATACACCTTTTGTTTCTTCTCCAGATCCTTCTTGCCCACACAATTCAGGGTAAAAATCTGATCTACACATCCTCTTCCCTTCCTAAAACCTCCCTGCTCGTCGCCTATCCATTTCTCCGTTCTCACTCTCACTCTCTCAATCACTACCCTACTGTATACCTTCCCTACTACGCTTAGAAGACATATTCGGTGGTTACCACACACTCCTCTTTCCCCTTGCCCTTATAGGGGGACTATTATGCCAGTCTTCCAGTCATCGGGTGCACTCCCCTTCTCCCATGCTAGTTTGCACATTTTCCATACCCATTCTATCACTATCACACCACCATTTCCCCGCACACTCCATCTGTTCCTGGTGCTTTCCCCAACTTCACTCTTTTGGCTTCCCACACTTCTGACCTCCTGATCCCCACCTCTCCTCCACTACTTCTCTTCTTCTCCCTCCCATACCATATCCAGCTATGTTTGCTGGCTCTTCATTCTTTCATTTAGCAACTCACTGAAGTACTCCTCCATCTTTCGACTCTCTCTTGCTTCTCGGCTAGCATTCTCCCATTCTTATCTTTCACACCCTTACTGTTTCCCTTGCTACCTTCCCTAACTTTCTTGACTTCTTTCCAGAACAGTTTCTTACTCTCCTCCATTTTACACTCAGATTCCTTCCAACTTCCTCATCTACTTCTCTTACTTTCCTTCACTACTCTCTTCACCACCCTCTTACTCTCCACGTACCTCGCTCGTTTCTGCCTCTCGGAATCTTCATTCCCTCAACTACCCAACCACTCTCTATATGCTTTCTTCTTTTCTTCCACAGCTATTCTTACCTCTTCTGTCCACCATGCTGTACCTTTCACTCCCCTCCCTCTTCTCCTCACTTCACACACCTCCTCACATACTGCACAGATCTCATCCTTAAACACCTTGCTCATCTCCTCCACTTCCTCCATAACTTCCAGGTCGAACCCACCTAGTCGTCTTTCCACTGCTCTCCTGTACTCCTCCCTGACTTCCTCCTCCTGCAACCTCTCTAGCTATAAGGTCAGGTAATCTGTGGAGGTTATAGGTTATGTTGGGAGGTACTGTATGATAACTATAAGGTCAGGTAAACTATGGAGGATATAGGTTATGTTGGGAGGTACTGTATGATAGCTATAAGGTCAGGTAATTTATGGAGGATATAGGTTATGTTGGGAGGTACTGTATTTTACCTAATTGTATTTACCTAATTGTAGTTTACAGGAGTTGAGCTAAGCTCGTGTTGTCCCGTCTCTCAGTCTACTTTTTATCAAATTTTTTCTTGAAAATATGGATGTTCCTTGCCCCTACCACCTCCTCCTCCAGCCCATTCCATTTGTCAATACATCTATAGGGGAAGCTAAACTTCCTGATATCGTTCTTGCAGGTAGGTCTTTTTACTTTGTAGCTGTGGCCTCTAGTTATTCCTGTGTCCATAATTAATATATCCTCCCTATCCAGCCTCTCCAGCCCCCGGGTACATTTGTACATCATTATCATGTCTCCCCTCTCTCTCCTCTCTTTTAGACTCGGTAGATTTAATTTGTCTAGCCTCCCTTCATATGGCAGTTCTCTGAGACTTGGAACCAATCTAGTGACTGCTCTCTGGATTCTTTCTAACTTGTGAATATGCTTCTTTAGATGCGGGGACCACACCACTGCTGCATACTCCAATCTTGGTCTAATCATACTCTTCATAATTTTCGCTACCATGGTCTCATCCAAATAGTTCAGAGCAACTTTCATATTCCCGGCCATTGCATACATTCCGCTAAAGAGCTTGTTAATATGTTTCTCTGGCGACAAATTATCTTGTATAATCAACCCTAAATCTTTTTCTTTTTCGGCCTTGCTAATTTTATTATCTCCCATCCTGTACTCCCAATTTGGTCTATTCACACTTCTTCCCATATTTAACACATGACATTTACTTATATTAAATTTCATTTTCCACTTGGTGCTCCATTCGTATATTTTATCTAAATCCCCTTGCAGCTCCTCACAACTACTTTTATTTGTTATTTGTCTCATAATTTTACGTCATCTGCAAACATTGACATGTAAGAGTTTATGCCTATCGGCAGGTCATTCACGTACATAAGGAACATGAGAGGTGCCAACACAGATCCCTGCGGCACACCACTCTCAACTTTCCGCCACGATGAGTAAGTTCCTCTAATGTTGGTCCTCATTTCCCTATCTGTTAAATAGCTCTCCATCCATTTCAGCAAACTCCCCCTGACACATCCTAGCGTCTCAAGCTTAGATAACAATCTCTTATGTGGTACCTTATCGAATGCTTTGGAAAGGTCTAAGTAGACGCAGTCCACCCATCCGCCTCTTTCTTGGAGTACATCTATCACCCTACTGTAATAACATAGCAAACTGGTAACACAAGATGTCCCTTCTCTGAATCCAAATTGCTTTGGGGTTATTATTTTCTTTCTCTCCAACATTTTCATCCATCTCTTCCTAATTAGCTTTTCACAAATCTTGCATACAATACTAGTAAGTGAAACTGATCTATAGTTTAGAGGGTCCTCAGGGTTTCCATTCTTGTATATCGGAATGATATTAGCTCTTTTCCATTCAACAGGAACCTGTCCTTTATCTAAGGAAGCTTGAATTATGTCCCTCACTGGCTCCACTAATTGCTCTGCACACTCCTTTAAAAACCCAGGCAGACACTTCATCCGGTCCCATAGCTTTCCTTACTTCAAGTCCTCTCATCGCAGATAACAGCTCATCTCTAGTTATTTCAATCTTACTAAGACCACTCTCCAGTACTCCCGCCTGTGGTTCGTCAAAACCTTCCTCTCTAGTAAAAACTGACCCCAATTTGTTATTCATTACCTCACACATGTCCGATACATTTTCATACGTCCTAGCATCAACTCTTAATTTAGTAATTTGTTTCTTTACCTTCAACTTACTGTTTATATATTTATAAAATAATCTAGGGTCACTTTCACATTTATTTACTATGTTCTTCTCATAGTTCATTTTAACTTGCCTAATTATGTTAACATATCTATTCCTCTCCTGTTTATATTTATTCCGATTACTCTCAGTGTTCCTTCTTCTTAATCTAGCCCAAGCTGCATCACGCCTACCCAAAGCTCTTTTGCATTTCAAATTAAACCAATCTTTCTGCTTAGTAAAATTTCCAGTTTTATATCTTGGGACAAACATATTGGTTCCTACTCTATAAATTTCGAGGAATCTACTATATTTACCTTGTACGTCCCGTTCCTTCAAATATCTTTTCAAGGATACATAATCAGCTTTACTATAATTTAATCTGTCATTTATGTAGCTATTGTCTAATCTATTGGCATTACTCGAGGTCAACTTCCATTTTAGTAATAGGTGATCACTTTTACCTACAGGACATAGATAGTTTATATCACTAATTTCGTGAGGATCTTTTGTAAAAATCAGATCGAGTTTAGAAGGTTCGTTATATACCTCATTCTTGTATTTTCCTTCACATGTTGTGTAAGTACATTTTCCGTAACCAACTTCACTAGCCGACTTCCCCAAGATCTCTGATTTGGCCCTGCATCTCCCGATTCCCAATCAACCTCACTACAGTTGAAATCTCCTACCAAGATCAATCGATTCTTCCTTAAAAGCAATCTTCTCAACGACCGAATCATATCCTCTACCATCTCCTCAAACTCCAACTCCCTCCATGCTCTGGTCTTTGGTGGCATGTAAGCTACTGCTATGTCTAGCTTTTTTCCTTCTATATCATTGAGTTCAACTGCCATTATTTCTGCCTTGTCATTATTTAACTCCACGTGCTTTGCTGTCATAGGGTTCTTAACTAATACTGCCACTCCACCTCCCCTTTTACCCTTTCTATCATTTCTCCATATATTATATCCTTCACTAAAAACTATGTTGCTGTCAAAGTCCTGGTTCAGCTTTTTCTCTGTCAAACAGACTATCTGTGGTTGATCTTTTCTTAATATATTATCTAACTCTACCTTTTTACTGTTTATTCCATCTATATTAGTGTAGTAGCACAGTATATTTGAATCCACCTCCTTGTTTCTCTTCCCTCTCTGCCTCCTACCAGGTTCACCTCCTCCTCCTCCATCCCTTCCCTGACCCAGTTCCACCTCCCCCACTAATTCTATTCTCCTCCCCCCTCTCTCTCCCTCTGTTCCACCCTCTCCACCACATCCTGGCTCTCTCTCCGGTCCCCTGCTCCCTGCATTATCTCTCACTCCGTCTCCTTGCTTTGACTTCGTACTTGTCTCTCTGTCTCTTTCCCTATCACTCCTCTTACTTTCGGTTCTTGGTGGCTCCTGATGTACCACTTCCTTACTTGCCCTTCCCTTATTCTCCAAAAAAAAATTCTTCTTTTGCTCTTCAGACAACTTTCCATTCTCTTCATCATCCTTAGCTTGGAGTTCCCTTAACTGTTCTCGTTCTTCTACACTTAGGTCCTTTTTACCCTTATATGATTCAGCTCTGTCGAATTTAATTTCCAGCTCACATTGGCTACTGCTTCTGCTGTTGATCTAAACTTTAGTTCCACTCTTAGTGGTCTCATCTCGCCCTTCTTATATTCTCCTAACCTTCTCACCTCCTCCAGTTCTTTTACCCATCCATAACCCTCGTCTAAGTAATCCAGTATCCCCTTGACTTTCACAACATCCCTTTCCTTTCTTACCTTCATATCTGCCAGGTGCTCTTCCACATCTCCAAAGATTACTACACACTTACCTCTATCTATTGTCTCTCTCACTACCTTCTCTTTCTTCTTTAAAACGTGCACTACATTTTTTTCAAACTCTTTCTTTTCCTTTTCTCTCTCTTCCTTCTGCTCCTTCACAATTTCTTCAAGGGCTACCATCGTGGCACTCTCTACCCTTGTCCACTCATTTTTTACCTCGCTAATTCCTTTTACTTCCTCACTCAGGTGGCCCTCATATTCCTTAAGCTGAGCCTTGAGTGCCACATTTTCCGACGCTAACTCGTCTACTCTGGCCATCACTGCCTCTAGGCTGTCACTTACTGGCCTAGGCCTATCCACCCCGCTAGTAACGCCACACATATCGGACAAAACTTCTACTTTAGCCCCTAACTCCTTCCTCCAATTTTCCATCACTCCCCTCCATCTCACAAGACCCATTAATTGTTTTTTCATACTTGCCAACTGATCATCCTTGTCCTCGGTGATAAAGCCTTCAAATTCATAATCCTCCTCATCCCCAGCTAGGCTTTCACGCCTTCCCGCCATCGCGAGGTGGTCGTCTGCCAGCCTAAAAACAACAATCGCCCCACTATCCCATCTCACTCCAGGAACTGTTTTACTTAATCCATATTTTCAATTACTTGGAATATCCAGTTAAATCTGAATTGCTCATAAAACACCTAATTACTTATTGAAATGCACATATAAATTTCCGGGACAACACTTAGACACTCCTATCAACTTCACACAAGGTAACTCATTATCGGGGAGCAGCTGCGAGGTGTTGACAGCTCGGAGGTCGGCGGAGGTGTGATAGCTATAAGGTCAGGTAATCTGTGGAGGATATAGGTTATGTTGGGAGGTACTGTATGATAGCTATAAGGTCAGGTAATTTATGGAGGATATAGGTTATGTTGGGAGGTACCGTATGATAGCTATAAGGTCAGGTAATCTGTGGAGGATATAGGTTATGTTTGGAGGTACTCTATGATAGCTATAAGGTCAGGTAATATGTGGAGGACATAGGTTATGTTGGGAGGTACTGTATGATAGCTATAAGGTCAGGTAATCTGTGGAGGATATAGGTTATGTTGGGAGGTATTGTATGATAGCTATAAGGTCAGGAAATCTATGGAAGATATAGGTTATGTTGGGAGGTACTGTGTGATAGCTATAAGGTCAGGTAATCTGTGGAGGTTATAGGTTATGTTGGGAGGTACTGTATGATAGCTATAAGGTCAGGTAAACTATGGAGGATATAGGTTATGTTGGGAGGTACTGTATTACAGCTATAAGGTCAGGTAATTTATGGAGGATATAGGTTATGTTGGGAGGTACTGTATGATAGCTATAAGGTCAGGTAATCTATGGAGGATATAGGTTATGTTGGGAGGTACTGTATGATAGCTATAAGGTCAGGTAATCTGTGGAGGATATAGGTTATGTTGGGAGGTACTGTATGATAGCTATAAGGTCAGGTAAACTATGGAGGATATAGGTTATGTTGGGAGGTACTGTATGATAGCTATAAGGTCAGGTAATCTATGGAGGATATAGGTTATGTTGGGAGGTACTGTATGATAGCTATAAGGTCAGGTAATCTATGGAGGATATAAGTTATGTTGGGAGGTATTGTATGATAGCTATAAGGTCAGGTAATCTATGGATGATATAGGTTATGTTGGAAAGTACTGTATGATAGCTACAAGGTCAGGTAATCTGTGAAGGATATAGGTTATGATGGGAGGTACTGTATGATAGCTATAAGGTCAGGTAATCTATGGTGGATATAGGTTATGTTGGGAGGTACTGTATGATAGCTATAAGGTCAGGTAATGTATGGATGATATAGGTTATATGGGAGGTACTGTATGATAGCTATAAGGTCAGGTAATCTGTGGAGGTTATAGGTTTTGTTGGGATGTACTGTATGATAGCTATAAGGTCAGGTAAACTATTAAGGATATTGGTTATGTTGGGAGGTACTGTATGATAGCTATAAGGTCAGGTAATCTGTGGAGGATATAGGTTATGTTGGGAGGTACTGTATGGTAGCTATAAGGTCAGGTAAACTATGGAGGATATAGGGTATGTTGGGAGGTACTGTATGATAGCTATAAGGTCAGGTAATCTATGGAGGATATAGGTTATGTTGGGAGGTACTGTATGATAACTATAAGGTCAGGTAATCTATGGAGGATATAGGTTATGTTGGGAGGTATTGTATGATAGCTATAAGGTCAGGAAATCTATGGAAGATATAGGTTATGTTGGGAGGTACTGTATGATAGCTATAAGGTCAGGTAATCTGTAGAGGATATAGGTTATGATGGGAGGTACTGTATGATAGCTATAAGGTCAGGTAATCTATGGTGAATATAGGTTATGATGGGAGGTACTGTATGATAGCTATAAGGTCAGGTAATGTATGGATGATATAGGTTATATGGGAGGTACTGTATGATAGCTATAAGGTCATGTAATCTGTGGAGGTTATAGGTTTTGTTGGGATGTACTGTATGATAGCTATAAGGTCAGGTAAACTATTAAGGATATTGGTTATCTTGGGAGGTACTGTATGATAGCTATAAGGTCAGGTAATCAATGGAGGTTATAGGTTATGTTGGGAGGTACTGTATGATAGGTAAACGGTCAGGTAAACTATTAAGGATATAGGTTATGTTGGGAGGTACTGTACGTTGATACCTATAAGGTCAGGAAAACTATTAACCCTTTATTGGCGGCGCGCAACTTATGTCGTGTGAAAGAAATTTTGACTAAGTGGCAGTTCACAACTTATGTCGTGTACCATTTTCAGCACGTAAGGTTGCAGAGAGAGAGAGCTGAGCGGTTTGAGGAGTGTAGTAAAGCTATGACCTCCGCGCACCACCGCGGTGGGCCAACTGAAGAGAAAACCACCCTTCCATCCCCCCTCACACTCGCTACACAGGGAATTATGTAGGGAAAGTACCTAATTACATGGTTTTTGCACTCGTGTTGCGCGATCATTGCAAGAAAACCAGTGGTCGTACAAGGATGGTTGGGGTGTCATTGGAAAGCTCTGTTTATGCCCTTTCAAGGATAAATACTGGTTTTACGCTCTGGGTCTTATTTAGGCATGAATATTATCACGTAAACAACCATATTTAGGGTAAAAAAAAAACGCTGGGCGGTACATATAAATAACGGCCTAGGACGCTCGTAAGGTGTTAGAGATATAGGTTATGTTGGGAGGTACTGTATGATAGCTATAAGGTCAGGTAATCTGTGGAGGATATAGGTTATGTTGGGAGGTACTGTATGATAGCTATAAGGTCAGGTAATCTGTGGAGGTTATAGGTTATGTTGGGTGATACTGTATGATAGCTATCAGGTCAGGTAAACTGTGGAGGATATAGGTTATGTTGGGAGGTACTGTATGATAGCTATAAGGTCAGGTAAACTATGGATGATATAGGTTATGTTGGGAGGTACTGTATGATAGCTATAAGGTCACGTAATCTATGGAGGATATAGGTTAAGTTGGGAGGTACCGTATGATAGCTTTAAGGTCAGGTAAACTATGGAAGATATAGGTTATGTTGGGAGGTACTGTATGATAGCTATAAAGTCAGGTAATCTGTGGAGGATATAGGTTATGATGGGTGGTGCTATATGATAGCTATAAGGTCAGGTAATCTATGGACGATATAAATTATGTTGGGAGGTACTGTATGATAGCAAAATGGTCAGGTAATCTATGGATGATATAGGTTATGTTGGGAGGTACTGTATGATAGCTATAAGGTAAGGTGAACTTTAGAGGTCTTATTTTACGTAGGAGGGTATGCCAGGATATTAATAATATATGATACGATGTGGCCGAAATAGGTTATGTTGGGAGGTACTGTAGCTAAAAGGTCAGATGATCTATTGGGGATATATATATAGGATATGATGGGAGGTACTGTATGATAGCTATAAGGTCAGGTAATCTATGGTGGATATAGGTTATGTTGGGAGGTACTGTATGATAGCTATAAGGTCAGGTAATCTATGGATGATATAGGTTATGATGGGAGGTACTGTATGATAGCTATAAGGTCAGGTAATCTGTGGAAGTTATAGGTTTTGTTGGGATGTACTGTATGATAGCTATAAGGTCAGGTAAACTATTAAGGATATAGGTTATGTTGGGAGGT
This sequence comes from Paralithodes platypus, assembly GCA_032716605.1. Lineage (NCBI taxonomy): Eukaryota > Metazoa > Arthropoda > Malacostraca > Decapoda > Lithodidae > Paralithodes > Paralithodes platypus. The sequence continues at coordinate 44,435,848 of CM064567.1, read as the reverse complement.
ACTGTATGATAGTTATAAGGTCAGGTAATCAATGGAGGTTATAGGTTATGTTGGGAGGTACTGTATGATAGCTATAAGGTCAGGTAAACTATTAAGGATATAGGTTATGTTGGGAGGTACTGTATGATACCTATAAGGTCAGGTAAACTATTAACCCTTTATTGGCGGCGCGCAACTTATGTTGTGTGAAAGAGATTTGGACTAAGTGGCGGTTCACAACATATGTCGTGTGCCATTTTCAGTACGTATTGTTGCAGAGAGAGAGAGCTGAGCGGGGTGAGGAGCGTAGTAAGGCTATGACCGCCGCGCACCACCGCGGTGGGCCAGCTGAAGAGAAAACCACCCTTCCATCCCCCCTCACACTCGCTACACAGGGAATTTTGTAGGGAAAGTACCTAAATACATGGTTTTTGCACTCGTGTTGCGCGATCGTTGCAAGAAAAGCAGTGGTCGTACAAGGATGGTTGGGCTGTCATTGGAAAGCTCTGTTTATGCCCTTTCAGGGATCAATACTTGTTTTACGCTCTGGGTCTTATTTAGGCATGAAAATGATCACGTAAACAACACTATTTAGGGTAAAAACACCCCGCTGGGCGGTACATATAAATTACCGCCTAGGACGCTCATAAGGTGTTAGGGATATAGGTTATGTTGGGAGGTACTGTATGATAGCTATAAGGTCAGGTAATCTGTGGAGGATATAGGTTATGTTGGGAGGTACTGTATGATAGCTATAAGGTCAGGTAATCTGTGGAGGACATAGGTTATGTTGGGAGGTACTGTATGATAGTTATAAGGTCAGGTAATCTGTGGAGGATATAGGTTATGTTGGGAGGTACTGTATGATAGCTATAAGGTCAGGTAGTCTGTGGAGGACATAGGTTATGATGGGAGGTACTGTATGATAGCTATAATGTCAGGTAATCTGTGGAGTATATATGTTTTGTAGGGAGGTACTGTATGATAGCTATAAGGTCAGGTAATCTGTGGAGGATATAGGTTATGTTGGGAGGTACTGTATGATAGCTATAAGGTCAGGTAAACTATGGAGGATATAGATTATGTTGGGAGGTACTGTATGATAGCTATAAGGTCAGATAATCTATGGAGGATATAGGTTATGTTGGGAAGTACTGTATGACAGCTATAAGGTCAGGTAATCTATCGAGGATATAGGTTATGTTGGGAGGTACTCTATGATAGCTTTAATGACAGGTGAACTATGGAAGATATAGGTTATGTTGGGAGGTACTGTATGATAGCTATAAGGTCAAGTAAACGATGGAGGATATAGGTTATGTTGGGAGGTACTGTATGATAGCTATAAGGTCAGGTAAACTATGGATGATATAGGTTATGTTGGGAGGTACTGTATGATAGCCATTAGGTCAGGTAATCTGTGGAGGATATAGGTTATGATGGGTGGTTCTGTATGATAGCTATAAAGTCAGGTAATCTATGGAAAATATAAGTTATGTTGGGAGGTACTGTATGATAGCTATAAGGTCAGGTAAACTATGGAGGATATAAGTTATGTTGAGAGGTACTGTATGATAGCAATAAGGTCAGGTAATCTATGGATGATATAGGTTATGTTGGGAGGTACTGTATGATAGCTATAAGGTAACATGAATTTTAGAGGTCTTATTTTACGGAGGAGGGTATGCCAGGATATTAATAATATATAATAAGATGTGGCCGTAATAAGTTATGTTGGGAGGTACTGTAGCTAAAAGGTCAGATGATCTATTGAGGATATAATTATATAGAATATGATGGGAAGTACTGTATGATAGCTATAAGGTCAGGTAGTCTGTGGAGGTTATAGGTTATGATGGGAGATACTGTATGATAGCTATAAGGTCAGGTAATCTATGGATGATATAAGTTATGATGGGAGGTACTGTATGATAGCTATAAGGTCAGGTAATCTGTGGTGGTTATAGGTTACGTTGGGAGGTACTGTATGATAGCTATAAGGTCAGGTAAACTATTAAGGATATAGGTTATGTTGGGAGGTACTGTATGATAGCTATAAGGGCAGGTAAACTATTATGGATATAGGTTATGTTGGGAGGTACTGTATGATAGCTATACGGTCAGGTAATCTGTGGAGGATATAGGTTATGTTGGGAGGTACTGTATGATAGCTATAAGGTCAGGTAGTCTGTGGAGGACATAGGTTATGATGGGAGGTACTGTATGATAGCTATAATGTCAGGTAATCTGTTGAGGATATATGTTTTGTAGGGAGGTACTGTGTGATAGCTATAAGGTCAGGTAATCTGTGGAGATTATAGGTTATGTTGGGAGGTACTGTATGATAGCTATAAGGTCAGGTAATCTGTGGAGGATATAGGTTATGTTGGGAGGTACTGAATGATAGCTATAAGGTCAGGCAAACTATGGAGGATATAGATTAAGTTGGGAGGTACTGTATGATAGCTATAAGGTCAGGTAATCTATGGAGGATATAGGTTATTTTGGGAGGTACTGTATGGTACCTATAAGGTCAGGTAATCTATGGAGGATATAGGTTATGTTGGGAGGTACTGTATGATAGCTATAAGGTCAGGTAATCTATGGAGGATATAAGTTATGTTGGGAGGTACTGTATGATAGCTATAAGGTCAGGTAATCTATGGATGATATAGGTTATGTTGGGAGGTACTGTATGATAACTATAACGTCAGGTAATCTGTGGAGGATATACTGTAGGTTATCTTGGGAGGTACTGTATGATAGCTATAAGGTCAGGTAAACTATGGATGATATAGGTTATGTTGGGAGGTACTGTATGATAGGTATAAGTTCAGGTAAACTATGGAGGATATAGGTTATGTTGGGAGGTACTGTATGATAGCTATAAGGTCAGGCAATCTGTGGAGGATATAGGTTATGATGGGAGGTACTCTATGATAGGTATAAGGTCAGGTAATCTATGGAGGATATAGGATATTTTGGGAGGTACTGTAGGATAGATATAAGGTCAGGTAATCTATGGAGGATATAGGTTATGTTGGGTGGTACTGTTGGATAACTATAAGGTCAGGTATTCTGTGGAGGATATAGGTTTTGTTGGGAGGTACTGTGTGGTAGCTATAAGGTCAGCTAAACTATAGAGGTTATAGGTTATGTTGGGAGGTACTGTATGATAGCTATAAGGTCAGGTAAACTGTGGAGGATATAGGTTATGTTGGGAGCTACTGTATGATAAATATAAGGTCCGGTAAACTATGGAGGATATAGGATATGTTGGGAGGTACTGTATGATTGCTATAAGGTCAGGTAATCTGTGGAGGATATAGGTTATGAAGGGAGGTACTGTATGATAGCTATAAGGTCAGGTAATCTGTGGAGTTTATAGGTTATGATGGGAGGTACAGTATAATAGATATAAAGTCAGGTAAGCTACAGAGGTTATACGTTATGTTGGGAGGTACTGTATGATAGCTATAAGGTCAGGAAATCTATGGAGGATATAGGTTATGTTGGGAGGTACTGAACGATAGCTATAAGGTCAGGTAATCTATGGAGGATATAGGTTATGTTGGGAGGTACTGTATGATAGCTATAAGGTCAGGTAAACTATTAAGGATACAGGTTATGTTGGGAGGTACTGTTTGATAGCTATAAGATCAGGTAATCTGTGGAGGATATAGGTTATGTTGTGAGGTACTGTATGATAGCTATAAGGTCAGGTTAACTATGAAGGATATAGGTTAGTTGGGAGATACTATATGATTGCTATAAGGTCAGGTAATCTGTGGAGGATATAGGTTATGTTGGGTGATACTGTATGATAGCTATAAGGTCAGGTAAATTATGGAGGATATAGGTTATGTTTGGAGGTACTCTATGATAGCTTTAAGGTCAGGTGAACTATGGAAGATATAGGTTATGTTTGGATGTACTGTATGATAGCTATAAGGTCAAGTAAACTATGGAGGATATAGGTTATGTTGGGAGGTACTGTATGATAGCTATAAGGTCAGGTAAACTATGGATGATATAGGTTATGTTAGGAGGTACTGTATGATAGCTATTATGTCAGGTAATCTGTGGAGGATTTAGGTTATGATGGGTGGTACTGTATGATAGCTATAAGGTCAGGTAATCTATGGAGGATATAAGTTATGTTGGGAGGTACTGTATGATAGCTATAAGGTCAGGTAAACTATGGAGGATATAAGTTATGTTGGGAGGTACTGTATGATAGCAATAAGGTCAGGTAATCTATGGATGATATAGGTTATGTTGGGAGGTACTGTATCATAGCTATAAGGTAAGGTGAACTTTAGAGGTCTTATTTTACGGAGGAGGGTATGCCAGGATATTAACACCTTACGAGCGGCCTATGCGGTTTATTTATGTGTACCGCACAGCGGGGTGTTTTTAGCCAAAATAGGGCTGTTTACGTGATCATTTTCATGCCTAAATAAGACCCAGAACGTAAAACAAGTACCTATCCCTGAAAGGGCATAAACAGAGCTTTCGAATGACACCATAACGAACCTTGTATGATGGATAGTTTTCTTGCAATAACCGTGCAACGCGAGTGCAAAAAGCAGGTAATTCGGTACTTTCGGTACATAATTGAGTATGTAGCGAGTGAGAGAGGGAGGAGGGAGCTGAGATTTGTGTCAGTAGGTTCGCCGCGGTGGTCTGGAGCAGTCATACGCTCGCTAGTCTCCTGCCACCACTTGTCTCTCTCTCTCAGCCACATTACGTGCTGAAATTGCCACTCGAGTTATGTCGAGCGCCGCCACATAGTCCAGCTTTATTTAACTCGACTTATGTTGCTCGCCGCTAAATAAGGGTTAATAATATATAATAAGATGTGGCCGTAATAGGTTATGTTGGGAGGTACTGTAGCTAAAACGTCAGATGATCTATTGAGGATATATATAGGATATGATGGGAGGTACTGTATGATAGCTATAAGGTCAGGTAATCTGTGGAGGTTATAGGTTATGATGGGAGATACTGTATGATAGCTATAAGGTCAGGTAATCTATGATGGATATAGGTTATGTTGGGAGGTAGTGTATGATAGCTACAAGGTCAGGTAATCTATGGATGATATAGGTTATGATGGGAGGTACTGTATGATAGCTATAAGGTCAGGTAATCTGTGGATGTTATAGGTTATGTTGGGAGGTACTCTATGATAGCTATAAGGTCAGGTAAACTATTCTGGATATAGGTTATGTTGGGAGGTACTGTATGATAGCTATAAGGTAAGGTAATCTATGGAGGATATAGGTTATGTTGGGAGGTACTGTATGATAGCTATAAGGTCAGGTAAACTATTATGGATATAGGTTATGTTGGGAGGTACTGTATGATAGCTATATAGTGTAAATTATATTATATATATGATATTGGAGGTAGATATGATAGGTATATCGTGTGACGCCTCCCGGCGTTAACAGAATGGTTGCGTGGGGCATTGCAGCTCGCTAGCGCTCGCCAGGATGGGGGGATGGGCTACAGTTGTCCTAGAATGATCTGCTTTATGTAATTAGTGTCGTGTTGCCACAGACAGTCTAGAAATGGTCTTTGTTTTGGTCTGTGACTGTGCCTTATATTTTATATTCGCTATAATATAAATGTTGCTTGTGTGGCAGGCGAGCGAGAGAGGGTGAGGGGGTACACCCGGCAGCGAGGTGAGCTATGACGCGGCTCGCTTGGGCGCTGACGGCATTGGCGGCCGGGTGGTCAACTAGTCCCTTCCCGTCGCGGCCTCATGTTTTTTACCAGCTCAGAGCTTGCCTGACACGCGTACCGCCTACATCCTTTGCAATTCTGTCCCCCATACTCGCCACTTTGCATACTATTTCTCTCTCTCGACTTCTTCTTTCTCATTCTCTAATCTTTATTAAACTCAACATCCCTTCTGGTTTCAGCATAGACGTTCACCGTCGACCAGTCGTATTGTACGCGAAGCTCTCAGAGATTTCCATGTATTAGGCTTTATTGAGGTTTTTGAGAGACGGACTTTTCCGTGTGTGTCCTCTCTCGGGAAGGTTGTAGACCGGTATATGTCTCCCTGGCAGGGTGTTGAGTGATTCTGCTTGGTTATTTAAAGCTAGACTAGGGGTAAGGTTACTGTGTCGTTGTCTCCGATGTGTGCAGTGTTAGCTAAGCCCTGCACGACATCGACAGGTACTGTGGGAGGCTAAGTTGTCTTCGGGTGGGTTTACTTTGCGAGCAGAGCGCTGTGGTGTGAGAGGGCCATAGCCTATCCCTCACAACATAGTGCTGCCTCTTTGTGTTGACTTCTGAGGGATCGCCAGGATAGAACTAGGTACTAGAGACCTAGATTTATCAAGAGAGCATCCCCGTCATATAACGTAATCTTCATTATACCACCTTCGGACAATGTTAGGCTACGAGCCGCATGCTCGCCCATTGTTGCCCTGCCTTGAAACCCCAGCTAGACTTTATTAACTGAGCAGACACTGGTTAGAGACAAGCCCCCATTATTATATGTATGCAACATTATTATTCACTGCACTTTTGAGCCGAGGTTGTTGTTGAGTTGCACAACCCTAGTAGGCTGTTGCGTTGTGTCACGAAGCATTTCTTTAGTTGTCGAGCATTACTACCTTTGCGCAGTCTTTATTATTCGCCTGCCTGTTATTACTATATGTCCTAGCATTTATTGTGACCCGTATTCTGCATTATAATTGTTCAAGATTCTTTACGAACATCTTCCCACCATCAGACTTATTTCAGAAGTTTCCAGTTGATGTTGCAGGACTAGCATTGCACTTTCTTTAATACAGGAGTTCCAGTTATTTGAGTATCTACCGTAACGTTAATTAATCACGTTAACTATCTTTTCTTTGTGTAACCTAATCGAGTAATCTTTTACTGTTTGAGACTAGGCTGTTTCATTGAGCGTCAGCCTAGTGTGTTTGCACCAGTTACCGAGTCATAGGATACCTCGTTGTCCAGGCACGACTCAGGGCGGTAATGGTGTTTTGTTTTCCAGTGTTTAAGGCAGGGGTTGGATCTAGTGTTACCGTTGTTGCATTTTGCCATTATCTAGTCCAATGTTGAAGAGCCCTGTGTCTTTGAGAACCTGGATCGTAACAAATGGCGACCTAGCTCAGGATCTTGTGAACTAAGAGATAATTGCAGGATTGTTGTGGTCATTTGTTTTATTGAGGAATATAGTGGGCACGTTAATTTTTTTTGGCAAAGTAGTATAGCACTTGAGAGTCTTCAGACATTTTTGGCAAGTGAATAGTGCTACATAAGAGTTTGGGGTATTTCTTTTCTGAATATTGTATTGAGAAATGTTTGTGAGCATCATGTCTTATACCGGGTCAGAGGAGAATGGAGACACAGTACGTAATGTCGAAACTGAAGAACAGCAGCATGATGAAAGGGTTAATCGGGTGACTGGTGAGCGAGATGGGTTGAGTGCTCAGAGCCCTTCGGCCATGCTTCCCCTACACTCGACTCCCAGCCATCCCAGTAGTTTGCCGACCCCTGGTACGCTTCCACAGTTGGGTGGTGACTGGCAGGGTGGGATGCCCCTGGGGGGACCACCGGTAATTTCAAACATTGTAGCACCTTCACCTCCTCAAGTGTTATCTCCAGAATTATTGTTTAAGCTCGAATTAGCTAAGCTTCAGCATCAGCAGCAATTAGAATTAGCCAAGATAGAAGAGAGAAAAACTATCAGTCAAGCAAAAATCCAAGCTGAGTCGACTAGGTACTGTGCTGACATGGATGTAGAAAAGTCGCGAGTAGAGACAACGGGACAGCGACTTGGGGCTGGTAACCGTGATCATGAGCAGTCTCTCTCGCACTTATTGAAACTGGTTCCGGTGTTTGATGAGAGTGGTGTAACAGAATTTTTCACACGCTTTGAGAAGAAGTGCCAGGAACACCAGTGGCCAGAGAATAAATGGGCAGCACTTGTATCCTCTAGATTAATAGGCAAGGGTCTTAAAGCCTACGATGCGTTGCCTATAGAGTCTTGTATTATCTATGAGGAACTCAAGGAGGCTGTCCTGAGAGCATACGAACTACAACCAGAGACGTACAGGTTGAAGTTCCGGGGTGTTACCAAGGGTCGGGAGAGCACCATTTTGGAGCATGCCCGGGAGCTGTCCGATGCTTTTGGGAATTGGCTGAGGTCGGAGAAAGCTACTACGTTTGGCGACATTAAACAGTTGGTGCTTTTAGAGCAGTTTTTCAAATGCACGGGCGGCGACCTTAAAGAAAAGCAACCAAAAACTCTACAGGAGGCAGCTGAGATGGCTGACCTCTGGCTATCACTAATTCGTGGGTGCGGGTCTGCCTAGTGTAGTGAGGCAGGTAACAAGGGGCGTGACGCCCCACCCCCCCGAGTTAGTGATATACCTTATGCAAACAAGTACAAGAGCCATGATACCAAGACTGACCACAAGACTAGCACCGTCCGATTTAAGAAGGGGCCGGGCCCTTCCCAGTACCAAGGGAAGCCCAAAGGGGAGTTGGAGTGTTATCATTGTCATAAAAAGGGTCACTTTGCAATAGTCTGTCCTAGCAAACCACCTACAGCAGCTGTGTCTTTGGCCTGCAATTGGTGTGTCTCCGAAGTCATCTGAGTTTGCCCGGGCAGTTCGTCAGAGGCTGAGGCACAGCCAATGCAGAAGCACCTGGGAGGCTCGAACCCTGCTCAGGATGTTTTTTGCGACCATAGAGGGCGGGGTTACGTGATGTGGGCGGCGCGCAAGCATGGAGTAGAGGTCTTGCGCGATACAGGTGCTTCCCAGACTCTGATGAAAAACTTGACTGGCTACCCTATAAACGCGGCTCGGGTGGTGGTGGTGCAGGGTATTAATGCAACTCGGTCATACCCGCTGGTGCGGTTGGAGTTGGAGGTGGATGGTGTGGCACGTGAATTGGATGTCGGGATTGTGGAGAAACTGACTGCGCATGTGGATGGCGGTCGACACTTCTTGCTCGGCAACGAGACTTTGGGCAATACCCCTCGCTTCTGAGTTTACTAGCCCTATTGTCATTTTTGTTTTGTTTGGCCAAAAGAGAGGAGCCGGCCGACGTGAGTATCGGGAAGAGCATAGTGGGTCGAGCGGGGCTGCTAGACACAGGACCCATGGCGTGTGTTGTCACCCGAGGCTTCGTTGGGTAAGGCTAAAGTGTCATCAGGGCCTAGTTCTCCGTCTCTCGAGACCAGCGGAGGAAGCGATCAACTTGCAGCAGGGAGGCTAAAGCTGGAGTTGTTGTTTTAAGAGTTTTTTTGACCTTCGGCGTGGCTCCTCCTGGGGCATTCAGTATTGAGCACCATTACTTAATTCTGGAGTTAAGCGCCGCTGGGCCTGTCATCGAGAGTGACGAGGCTTCGGGGTCGCTGACGAGAAATCTCCACGACAGCAACGTTATGGTAGGCATCGAGAGTAGACCGAGGGAGGCAGCCCAGTATCGGGGAAGGTCATGCATTGCTCCGGGAGCAGTTAGATCCGCCTTTGGGCACGCCCTCAGATTATACGTCGGTTGCATCTAGGAGGACCTCTGAAGCTCCAAACGTAGTGGCTATAATGGAGCTGTAGAGCTCGGACGAGAGACGGCGATGCACAGCCAGGAGATTTTTTTTATTTAGAAGGTCATCCTCTGATATGGCGTTTTCAAGACCGCTAAACGTAAGTTGGCAAATGGGGTCTAGCGGAGGTAGTGGACGCAGTTGGTGGTGGCCACGGGAGGGTGGCAGTGATTTTTAGCCTACTGAGGTTGGCGTCATGACATACGCACTAGGCAAGGGTGAAATATCTATGGGGTGAGAAAAACGTGGGCGGCTTACAATAGAAAAATTTGTTTTGGTGGCCGGGGTTGAAGGGGGCAGCGTGGTAACCTGGATAGCAAGGTGTCACTACGTTTCCTAGAGGGTTGGAAAACCTAACCAAACAATTGCCGAGAGCCCCGTGTTTGCACCCAATTCGCCTGGCTAGTGGACGCAGGCCCTTCAGTAAGGGTCATCAATGTGAATATGGTCGGTACACCTCTACCCCCTACCTAGTGGCCGGTAATTAGATAAAAATTTCTATTAACTATGCATGGATGTTGGCCACTCAGTTTATCCTGATGCATATCCTATGAGAAATGGCGACAGATGAGCGAAAACTGTTGTCCCGGAACCTGCTCTTGTATTGCTCTTCGGCTCTGGTAGTGGTTACCGCGCCAATACAAAAAAAAGAGGGTGGTGCAAATCGGACTCAAGGCTCTAATTTTACATGCTAATCTGTTTCAAACAAACTATGATTCAGCATGGCATCAGCAGGCTGTCGTCCTCTTCTGCGTATCACCCGCAGGAGAGTCAAGGGTGTTGGAGTTAGGTGGGGCACTCCAATCGCTGAAAAGCATGCTTCGATGTTTATTGCGCAGAGAACTGAAAGGATTGGGACCTTGGTCCTGGTCCGTATGTTTTGTTCGCAGGCAAGAGAAGTTACCTGCGACGAGAAGTCTCGTTTTTCAGTCCGAATGAAAGGGGGGGGCTGTTGTTTGGTCGGGCAACTCATGGTGAGAGGGCCGGCCGACCCACATGGTGAAGGAGATTTGGGAGGGTACCGCTAAGCACATGTATCGGTATGTTGAGATACGTCCTCGAGAGTCAGAGAGAGAATGCTTAGAAAGTCTGGAAGGGCTGGCCGGGCGTCAATTTTTTGGTGAGGTTTCGCAGGCCCGTATGGACAGGTACGATACTAAGGTGGCCTAAACCTCCGGGAGTTTTCAGGTAGGTCAAGAGGTGTTTGGTCCTGTTGCCTTTGGCAGGTCATCCTCTGCTTGCCAAGTACGCTGGTCCTTTATCGGGTGGTGTC